>CABFOQ010031797.1:0-17403 GCA_900660455.1 Gephyroberyx darwinii
TATTCTCGTGTTCAAAAGCACAAATTGGTATACAACACTATATGTCGTGCCTGGAGCTGTTTGTAGTTGCTTTAGTGATGATAAATGGGAGACAAAATTTGAATTTCAACCTCCAAATAAGAGTCATATTATTGCAGTGTTACAGTCCCAAACTAGAAAATGTCATCTGATCCCTATAATATACTAATCAATTAATTCACTTTTGTCAAGTTTTCAAAATAAGTACCGAGAAGCTTTTAGTGGGGTTAAAGTAATATTGTGCAGACACACACACACACACGTATGTGTATGACGTTGTAATGTTGTGTCTGAGTGCAACAGAGTGGCCTGCCTCTCTCTTCTGAAAGCATTAGGACTTTCATCTATCATTATGAAGAAACAGTCTGTGATGTGCTTTGATGCTCTATCAGGGACACACACCCACCCACACACACACACACACACACACACACACACACACACAGTGTCTCTTGGGTTTGTCCACACAGGCGCAAAGGCTGAGACAGGTCTTGTCACTGTAATATCTAAGAAGCACCTCGTGAATAGACATGATGCACATGTCAGCAAAAGAGCAAAGACTTGATAGGGAGGCACAGTAAACATGGACCAGATAAAGGAGGCGCAGAATAAAGAAAAGGCTCCATCCCTTTATAAATAAATCTTAGAAGAGCAAAACCTGGACTGAGAGCACAAGGAGGATGTTGATGATGCCAAAATGTGCTTATGGAAGAGTTTTTTCACATGAAAAAGGGGCACCCACTCTTATTAATTGTATTTTTTAAGGACTAGTAGTAATGAAAATTATAAATGATTCTCCAATTTTGAACTTCAGGTGTTTGTTTTTTTTTAAACTGGGATGGGATGGGAGCTGCCCAGTTGGTCATTCCAGGTTATCATCCATCCCAGTCATCCTCTGCTGGTGTCCTGCCTCTGTCCACATCAGTAATCTCAGTCTTTGCACAGATTTCATCTAAATTCAGCTCTGGACTGCCCTCTGGTGGTTGGATGTCTTACTGGAAACCACCAGGTGTATCTAAAAACCTGAAATCACGTTTACATTTTTACAGTTAGACACTTCATGGTTAAATAAATGTCCACTCTGCTGCTCTCTGTCTATCCCGGTACGATATGAACACAGTTTAATGCCGGGTAACTAATCTGATAGGCTGATGAACTGATTAGAGCCACAAAGGTTTTTTTCAAGGGCACCCTGGTGGCTGGTACCATGTACCCGGATGTCCTTGGACCTTTGTCACATATCAGCCTCCCCTCTCTCTCCTCAATTCTCTGTCGATTGTCCTATAAAGGCAAAAATGCCCAAACAATAATCAGTTTCTTTGATCCACCAACTCTGGTAGATTTTTACCAGCGAAGAAAAATTACAACCAGAATAAATTCAACTGAATTGAAGGAAGTCAAATGTCAATTCCAGTAACTGGGAGCATTTTGCTTGTATAACATCCATAGTTTTCTGAATCAGACAAAAGATTTATCAACACAAGAGAACCACTTTGTCAATATGCTGTCTCTTTGTGAAGGAAGAAATATGTAAACACTTTCATTCAACTCCCTAAGGTTTAGCCACCAAATTTCACAAACTAAATAACATTTTGTTCAGCATGCAGTGAATGTTTTAGCATGCCTAATGCAAAAATCTCTCCAGTGTAAATCCGCCACAAATTGCTTAGTTAAGTGCAAATAAAAACAGACTAAATCCATCAACAAAAACATAATTGTAATCTGCAAGTTAGTACATATTTCATAAGGCTTCATGTCCAATGTCCAAAGCTGGTAAGATTTCATTATGAAGTCTACAGGTGAAAAGGGCCTTTTATTCTTTATTTATTTTAAAGAAAAAAGGCCCTTTTCACCTGTAGCACAGTCAAAAGTTATGTTAGAACTGCTAAATGAGTATGAAAAATACACTAACATGCAAGTGACGTAGGTTGGAGGAAGTGGGTCTGCTATTTCCATACATGATACTACACTACAAATACTACTACAAATTTTATGGGGCTACCGCATGCCACCTCCCTACCCTCCATTTTCTACATCGGCTCATAAAAAAATATGGTAATACTTCTAAAATTATGGTTGTAACAAAAATAAAAGTTGATTTGACCAAACTATCAACGTCTAACTATCCAAAACAACCTGTGCCTTAACTGGCCTTGTGACAGTTCCCGGTCATCTTGTTGAGTACACTGTGGAGTATCTGCAATTATTATTTATGACATGTCCTTAGAGTGGACCTTTGATCTCTACTTTAATTATTTGTTTTCTATCATTCTCTTGTTCTATCTGCATCTATTGATCCTCCTCCCTCCTATTGTCTTAAATCTGTCAGAGATCCTGTGATCCTGTGGTGTTGGGTAGCTCACTGGTTAAAGGTCCCATATTCTTCCGTTTTCATGGTTTTGTCTTCAAATGTACCATGGCTCAGTGTAAGAATAATGTTCTTCAGGATGTTTTGCAAACAAATGTAGTTTCATTAAAATGCCGGACGCTGATTGGCCGACAACCCCAGCTCCTCTAATTCAGATGAGGTAAACCTGCTGAGTGAAGGCTTCAAATGCTGCCAACTGGTCTGATTGGACGGATTTCAGGAATTCTTTAGCGAGGGGAGCCAATCAGGATCAAGTTCAGACTCTCATTTGAAGATTTTGATCCTGGGAGCCTTATCTGAGAAGAACTTACTTGTAGTGTAACAATGGGGAGTGAAACCTATGATCAAAGTAGTCATGCTTCTGTCATTATGATTTTAGTGCATGGAAGTACAATGAACTGAAGCTATCTTTCATTTTTCTGACGACGCCCCGGGGGCCTTTCAAGGGCCCCTACAGGTTTGGATGAAAGCATCAACCAATGTTATGTTACTTAATACAATGAGACCGATTCACAACACAAATAGAAATCTCATGTGTGAGCTGATGTTGTATCAGGAGCAGAAACAGAACGAATTTGACTGTAGGATAACAATAATTGTATATCACTTACATATCAGTTACATGGCGCTTTACAGACCATGAAACAATAATGAAATAATTTTAAAAAAGACCAGAATTCTTCAAGTCTACAATAAAAAAGCCACACATGAATTAAAAAACAGGGTAGAGAGGAATTAAACAAAACATAACAATAAAGTAAACGAAGCTGACGACTCACATTACATATTAACCAGCGCATTGATAACTGCTGCGGTTGTTCTGATGGTGGGTTGCGCTGGAGGCAAAGGTATCTCTTTATCAGATAGGGGGGTTTCTATAAAGGCCGGTCAGATACTGAAGTCAGTGATTTGGATGCTTGCAAACAAGGAGACAATGTTAAACTGTATGGGACTGGCCCTTCTGACGCTGCTTTCAGGGGTCGCAGTAGCAACAGTGGAAAGGTGAGTGTGGAGCAGAAATATGAGTCAAATATGAACCAGTCATACCAGTCAGCGACGATGTAATCTGTTACAGAATAAGGATTACCTGATGAAATTTGTAATCGAGTAAATTAATCCACTGGATTACTCAAATTTAGATAGAAATTCTGGAAAGTTAGTGACATACCTTGCATCCATAATCCATAGAGTATGTAGTTAAACATGTTCATTTCAAAATCATTTTTCAAGATGTGCAAAATTATTTCTTTGTATAATCTCATAATTTTAAACGTTTTTTTTCCATTCAAATCTGTTTACGAAGAATCCAACAAGTAATCTAGTGGTTTGTTACTATAACAGTCTGCGATCCTGTTACTTGCAATCTGTTAAGCCTTGTGGCACCGGTACATTTTGAAACTGAAATGATTTTTGCATTTTTGTCGAATTTTGTCGATTTACCATTTTTAAATATCTTCTTAGTAATTATAAGGCCTGCAGTTTGCAGATCTGTGACTTTTTAGACGTGATTGTAGTTCAATCAGGAGAGGCTAGGATTACGAATTCAGAAAAGATTTATTGAAGTCAATAACACAAGATTTAGTTGTCTGATGTTTGTAGCAGCAGCGAGAGAAAACGAGGGAGTGAAAGTATTGAAGGTATTGGTTTGTGATTAGTTCACTGAGGAGGAAGTGTGAGAAGATGTATGAAACGTGGACTTGGATGATTGGATGATTAGTAACGATGTAAGACTGAAGGGGGCGTATTCGTCTCCAAATTTGTGAGCTGTTATTAACTGATTGGATAATAGGTTATGAATGGAAGAGAGAGTAGTGGGAGAGAGGTAGCCTTCCTGACTGAACATCCGACAACATGAACGTACGGAGGTAAGAAACACTGCGAGGAAACCATCGCTTCTCTAATTGTGATGTGTGTTTGGTCTGTGTGTGTGTGTAACAGAGTGCAGTATGACTACTACAAATACCACCCCATGTCAGAGGTGAGAAAGCCCAACCATTGCTCACCTAAACATATAGATCACTGCACACACACACATGTACACACACACTTATATGTAATTCTGCCCCACCCTTCAGATCACCTCCTGGATGGCCCAGATCATGAAGGAGCACCCTGATCTTGTGACCATGGTGGCCTATGGCAAAACCTATGAGGACAGGGATATTAATTTGCTCAAGGTAATCCCAATCACACGATGAATTGATTGATGATCAGAAAGTAGCACGGACCATTATTGCAGCGTATCAGAATCTCCCCCGTTTGTTTTCCAGATTGGCCTGAGTACTGGGGTGCAGAAGAAGGCTGTCTGGATGGACTGTGGTATCCATGCCCGAGAATGGATCTCCCCTGCTTTCTGTCAGTACTTCGTCAGCGAGGTGTGTTTGACAAAATATGTCTGGCATCTTTCAGTTCACCAGGGTTCGGCCGACGCTGATGCTTGGTTATTTTGTGCCAATATTCAAGTTCAGTATCTTAAAATTGGACAATTTTCATGCCAGAAATACTAAATAAATACAACAATTCTGCGTTTCCCCCAGACTTTTATTCTTGTTAGGGTCATGGGACACTAAAACCAACTAATTAGAACAAATATTGAACAATATAATGAATAAATGAAATGTGTAATCATTGCAGGTTTTGCAGTTTTTATGTAGCTGTGGTCAGAGGTGGAAGGTAGTTAATATCCAGTATAGGTCCAATATATCAGTCTAACCCTAGTGTTTACATGTTCCACGTGCAGATCCTGCAGAGATACAAAACAGACCCAAAACTGAACGAGATGATGAAGAACATAGACTTCTACGTCACCCCGGTGCTGAACGTGGACGGCTACATCTACTCCTGGAAGGACAACACGGTCAGTGTTTACATTCAGCGTGTATTTTTACCGCTGCTCGGGAAAGAAGACCCTGCACGGCCGTATTAAAAATGTTTCTAGTAAACAACGTTCATGGAAAATACCAAGCTATACTCCAGCTCTCGAGCCGGCCATCTACGGACTGAGAGACCAGAGAACGGAGGCCCGCGCACGCACCAGACGTGAATCAGGTTTTAAAATGAGTTCCAATCCAATCAGCGAAGAAATTGATGGAATTTCCGATGTTCAGTACGTTCAAAATACACCGAGCCGTCTTATTTGCAGATTGATGAATACCAGAGAGTAATATCCAAAAACAATCCTAGGCAATATTTGAGATTGAAAACGTTTTAAGTTTGTACAGAAATGTCAAATGTCCCGTTGTATTTATTGTTAAATCAATAAATTGCCCGGGACCTCCTGATTAAAGCGACTGACCGCTTTCTAGACTCGTCTGTGGAGGAAGTCCAGGTCGCCGGGACCCCAGGGCTGCGACTGCAACGGCACGGACCTCAACCGCAACTTCAACGTCAACTGGGGCAGTGAGTGTTGTTGTGATACTCCATCTACCGAAACTACGGGTTGAGGCTAAACCCTTACTTTTGGAGTCAAAGCTGAGTGAGGTTTTGATGTGAAAATCCACCCGTCTTATCAGGCTAGTGGGGCTGCAACAGAGAGCGTCCCATCCCCAGCTGTAATGAAATTGTGGTGTAGGGTATGGTCACTTTTCTGACCACAGGAAGTGACAAACAGCGCATTTCGGGGTGTTATAGGAAAAAAACTAGTGGCACTAATACATTTTCCTCTATTTCTCAGCAATAGGGATATCATCTAACTGCTGCTCAGAGGTATACTGTGGCGCCAACGTGCTGTCTGAGTCCGAGGCCAAGGCCGTGACCAACTTTCTCATGAGCCGGAAGGATAACTTCCTGTGTTTCCTCACCATCCACTCCTACGGCCAGCTGCTCCTGGTTCCTTACGGACACCCCAACGTCTCCGCCCCCAACTACGATGAGCTGGTATGAACATCTACAAATAAAGCGATGTACACCCTTTGCATGTCACACAAATGCCCCAAGGATGAACGTGCACACAGTATTCTGGGTAATGACGCAGATCCCAGGTACGATCTGATTCAGGATCAGCGGTTCCTGAATGCTGTACGTGAATGAACAGTATCTCTGCATATTATCATGGAAACAGAGCTTATGCACAAAAAAACAACACCAAATAAGATCAAATGCATTTGAGTTAATATTATTAGTACATTTACTACTAATTTATATTTAATATTAGTATATTTCAGATAGTTTTTATCTTAATTGGGATCAGAAGCGCTTTTATTCACCAAACTAAAAATAATTACCTGCCAAGAACAATTTTTACCAACCAAAATAATAAATACGTATTTTTCAAAGAAATATATTACTGTACCTGTTCAGTGCTATTTCATGCTCAGAACACACACACACACACACACACACACACACACACACACACACACACTGTTGAAGACAGAATGTTTCACATTTCCATATTAATTATCAACTACCATTAGTCACCCAGCCAGGGGGGAAGCAGGAGGAAAGCTTTGCAGAAGTTGAGTGCAGAGTGTACAGAGTGTAAGGTGGCGTATACATTCAAGGCCAAAGAATTGTTGCGGCATAGCAGCATTTATGTAGTTGGTAATGTTTATGGGTTAACAGAACAGGAGGACCTTGAGAAGGCAATAAAATAAAATAAAAAAATCAATAAAAGGTAAGCCTGTAAAAAAGGGGCTTTAAAAGAGATTTTATCTAGTGGCAAGTCATTACATACTGTGGAGTAGATGGACATATGAACTAGGAAATGTAGGTTGGGGCTGAACCACCCTGCTGTGTACTGCTTTGTAAGTGATCAATACAATTTTGAAATATATTATAGATTTTATAGGAAGCCAGTGCAGGGGAACTAATGTGCTCTCTTCTCTTAGTGCCTGTTAAGAGCCTGGCAGCTGTTTTGAACCATTTGAGCTTTATGGCTCATACCAGAGTATAGTGAGTTGCAGTGTTCTAGTCGAGAGGAAATAAAAGCATGAATTACTATTTCTAGGTCCATGATAGGTAAAAATGATAGTGGGGTCATTTGGTTGTTGTGTGTCATTGGCATGACAATGGAAAGAGGCATCATGTTTCTGGATTATATGGCAGAGAGAAAGCATATACAAACTGAAAACGAGTGTGCCCAAAATTGAACCCTGGGGCACACCGCAAGTAATCTTGCCAGAAGGGGAAGAGAAACTACCAAATGTAACAGAAGGTTCAATCTGAAAGACAGGATCTAAGAACTAGCACTGAACACACATTTCCTGTGTCTGCTATCGATAAGATCAGATGTTATTCTCAGTCAAATATAACAGTTGATTTCAGTTTGGATATTTATCTATCGTCACACAGGACAGAGAGATCTGAGCTAGGTTTTTTGAGGAGTGGCTGGACTACAACATGCTTGAAACAGAAAGGGAAAATACCCATGGCCAGTGAACTATTATTGAAAGAGAGGATGCATGGTGTCAAAGATCTCTTTAATAAATATATTAGTAATAGCGTCAAACATACATGTAGTGGATTTCATATTGGTTTGATTGAGTTATTTCTAATGCTCTCAACTTTGTTTATAAAAATTGAGTAAGTCCTCACATTTCTCAGGTGAAGCTTCACCTGCAAAACCAGTCTTACAAGAGCCGATAACCTAGAATAGAACTGAGCTAGAGGCAAGGTCAGAGAAAAATGTAGCTCTCACATCTTTAACTGCCTTTTGGTCCCTCCTGAGGTCTTTTAGAACTATATGGGAGCCATGCAGTATTTATTGCAGTATCGATGTAGGTTCACCATCCAAAAGGAGTGAGGAAGGTAGTGCGATTATCAGATTTTATGTTTGATGTTGAAATTGGAATTCAGTGGGATATTATTGGTTTGCTCAGCTAAGCCGCACAGATCACCTCTGTAGTTCTTTTCAATTAAAGCCATCTGCATTTGTACACACAGGACAGTGAGTTTTATCCCCATTACATACTTGCCAACCTTGAGAGTCCAGAAATAGGGAGATTTTCAAAAGATGCAGAGACTTTAGTTCCTGTATTCTATGACTTTTGATGTACAAAGTAACAACGACTGCTGCCTGTCCCCATATCAAGGTGATAGATTAAAAAAAAAATCTTTATATAAAAGAAGGCTCTGCAATTTTGTTTGATATCGTATGAATGAGTCAAAAAGGAGGCAGAGGTCACATGAGTGAAAACAGGCAGTAGTTTGATATTGAAATAGTATGACGGAAAGCGAGGCTGTGGAGGTCTGGGTGGTGGATGGGCGTGTACACTTGGATTCAACTTCATTTTTTCGTATTTAACTATGACCCTACTATCACCTTAACCTTAACCAAAGTTGTTTTATCTGAATTTGACACACATGAAGTGATTATGCATCTGGCCATGCCTAAGTATAGTATGTATCAGGTTATGTACGACTGTTGTGAGAACAGTCTACTGATATCTGTCTGTCTGTCTCCTCAGATGGAGGTGGGGTTGGCTGCAGCACAAGCCATAAAGAATGTCCACGGGATGGACTACACTGTAGGAACCTCGCCAGATGTACTGTGTAAGTACAGACATCCTTGTTGGTCTTCAAGGACACATTTGTGAATTTTTCATTTTGATCAGCACACAGTAATTAACTGGTGGTTGAGTAACTGGTCTTCAGCTTGACTGAGAGTTAGCCAAAGTCCCCCAAGTAATTTGAACGCAGAGCCGTTTCACCCAGTTGCACTTAAATAAGCTACATATCAGTTGATGTTCGGACAGCATGAAATATCACCAACATTATCTGATATAACACCTTGCCCAAGACTACTCCCTATTGTACTTGTGGATGTTGCCTGACCTTAGGAAACCTGCTTTTTTGCTTCAACCCAGCTGAACGCAGTGCCAAAATGCAAGTTTTGTCAGATTCATACCTTCCCCCACGATAATAATAATAATACGATGTGTAAATGGTTGACTATATCAACCTCCTCCTCTCTGCAGACCCCAACTCTGGCTCCTCCAGAGACTGGGCCCGCTTGATCGGAATCCCCTTTTCCTACACCTTCGAGCTCAGAGACAAGGGGGAGTACAAGTTTGAGCTTCCTGAGGAGCTGATCCAGCCGACCTGTGAGGAGGCTTACAGCGGAGCCCTGCACATCATCAGCTACGTCCATGACAAGACCTTTCATTTTAATGGCGCCGTGTCCACCGCCACCGCAACCCTGTGGACCATTCTGCTGGCAATGGGCGTCAGTGGCGCCACCCTGCTGTGAGAAGAACTGCATGAGGGAGGATGGACGAAGGCTGAAACCAATTCAGCCTCGCAACCACATCCACTGCCCTCCACCTTTCCATCAGCTGAATGCCTGGATGGTGAAATGTGGTTGAAGTGAAAAAAATAAATAAAATCAATGTTCAATCAATGTCAGTTTTAATATTCCTGGCTGGGAGAGATTTATAATCTTGCACTCGTCTTCGTTTCATTTAAGCTTTAACTTAAAAAAAACAAAAAACACCATGTATTTATCATTTTGGAAGTTTCGTTGGCATCTGCAGTTTCTCTCTGAATTCAGCAGGTGAGACTACCCACTGAAGATATTTCAGTATCTGAGAGATCGCTATCATTTTATTTTGAACAAATATTTATAGTTCAGGGCACCATAATTTAATATCACCTCAGTGATTAGCATTTCTACTCTGAGATGAAAAATGTGTTCTTGTCATGACGGAGACTGAAGCAAGACCGGCTCTGAGTGTTCTGAAATGTCATCTATATAATACCTGTCTATTATAACCGCCCACAAATGTCATATGCACTGTTGTTCCCGTGTTTAAGTCCCCCAATAAATAAAATTTTTCTCGTGTTCATGTGTTTTTCTTTTTACATTTAGGAAGCCAATTTATTCACTTCAATGGAGCTAATGGAAACGCACATAATTTGCTTTTATTGTTGCATTTCAACACATTGACATTTGGATGGAAGCATAGCTCTTGTAAGACACTCTAAATAAGAGGGTCATATAAATAAGTAAAATATAAAATGCTAACATATATGTAACAGTACAACACCTGTTTCCGAAACAGAATCACATGATGTTTAAGAAAAACACTAACTGACCATTAATGTACACATTAAAGGAACAGGTCTCTGATGTAGCTTGTGGGGAGGTAGGAAGCGTCCCTGTGTTGTTTCCCAGTGTAGCAGGGTGAGTTTCAGGGCTGTGTGTTTGTTACAGCGTCCCCGAAAGGCTGGAAGCCTTGTTGCCTCAGACAGGCCAACGGCAGGAAGAGCTGCTCCTCAGGAGGGAACTGGTCCCACCGCGTCCACGTCCAGCCTGGGATGGAAAGGGACACACATTTTCTATTCTCAACTATAGGGTGTCTGGAAAGCTCAAATTGAATGCCATTTATGTGAGTTACAAATGAGACACAAACCGCTGATATACAACAATGTAGGAGTATCTCAGATAAAACACTAGTTCCACTTTTTAACCCTCACGAACCTTCATTCTTCTCTGGTTCCAGGTTGGCTGGCTCGCCTGGGTGGTTCCTATCCAGTTCACCTTGCATGATAACGGTGACGTAGTGATACTGCTCCTCCAGTCGGATGGAGTTCACCACAGACGCGAAACGGACGTTCACCAAACGCACCCCTGCTTCCTCCATCACCTCCCTGTGAGCGCACTCCTCCCAAGTCTCCCTTTCAATGACATGTCAATCAGCGTCAGATCCACTGGAAGGTTCATTCACCATTTCACTTTTTGACATATACATCAATATCCACATGACCATCTTTTTTTTAAGAAGGAATACCTTTTTGGATTACCACCAATGTTTTGATCCGATGTTAACAAGCAGGCTAGACATTACTAATACTGTGGCTGTAAGTCTGTTGGTTCAGTGGTTCTCAATCCAGCCCTCAAGCTAAAACCTCCAGGACAGGGGGTCCCTTGAGGACTGGATTGAGAACCACTGTGTTAGTTCATTTAGAAACACGTCACTATTGTCTGCTTACCTGTTAAGGGTCTGTGTCTGAATCATATAACAGTAACAGTGCTGAGATCAGCCTTTCCTTTGAGTTTGAGATGCCATATTTGGATTATAGCCACATTGTTTTGTAAATCTGTGTCAGATTAGAACATAAACTAGTCTATCATCATAACACAAAAAATGATGTTTTAATTGCACTGCACGTCCTTATTTTTGTGTATTTTTTTGTGTTGTGATGATAGATTATATGGCCACACAAACTAAGGTGAGGTATTAGATATTTAGCTATCCATCTCAGCTGGCTGGACCATTACTTTGAAAATACCCATAATGCTTTTAAAGAAGGACCTCGAGCTGACTACCTAGCTCTCCTGTATGGAGACAACGTAAAAACAAACTCCATTCAATAATGTTAATATTACCTTGTTTATTGGCAAGCACACATGCTTGGTACAACATTTCAGAATCTTTAGCTTATATTAGTGAATTCAGCATACAGCAATTCCCCAAGCAGATGTTATTTCGATAACATTTCAACCTTTAGATTTGGTATCGCCGGTTACCGTCGTCAAGATACACCGTGGTGGTGGGAACCAAGTTGATTTTTTGTTAAAATAAGTACTACTTGGTGGATTATGTGTGCCAAATTTAATCTTGTAATGATTCGGAAACGATACTGAGTCACATTCAATAATGTGTGCACGTTTGTCAGTAAGCAAGGCCATTAAATAGCCAGATTTTTACCTACCTACCCGAACTCCAAGTGGCCACCGGGGAGCTGGTATGTTCCTTTACCTATTGCACTTCTCCGTTTTCCAAGAAGAACACAGTTTGGGTGGGACGAGTCTGTTACCAGCACCCCGACTCCCACCCCTGGGCGCTTCAAGGTCTTCTCTGACATCTTGTTAAACCTTACAATGTGTTATAATCCAAATAAGGGGCAAAATTTAAGATTTCACAGACCTCACTGTGCTCCCGCCGGTCTACGCCGGAGAGTACACAAACGAAGCGAGAGGGTTCACTCCCGCCTACTTCCGGGAGACAAGTAACGTGATGTTTACGGTCTTAGTAAGCATCAGATAGACGTCTTTACGTTAATGAAAAACTGTTTTATTTAGCATGCAAGTTTCCACCGACTGGGCTAGGATGGGAACTGCCCTGACAGCCTCTCATCTTTGGCTACAACATGAGGTTGTGTACATCACGTGGGGCAACAGGGTTTAACTTTATATAAATACCCGTAAGCCCAAACTTTTTATAATTAGAAAATTATTTAAGGAAGAAAAAAATAATCACACTCAAAAAGAAGCTTAGAACTGGACCTGGGACGCCTGAAAAAAAGTGAAATCTGGATGAAGATATGACTAGGACAGAGGTGGACACTGCCACCTAGTGACAGGTTGCGTATATACAGCCAGGGTTGCACAACAGGTGACAACGTTACCTGAGCTGAACTGTAACCACTGTTGATATTACCGTCTAAATATTGTTGTTGTGCATTCCCAAAAAATCCCAGGCATTCTGTTATAGTGAGGTGAGAAAATTAAACTGATTTTATTTCACAGAGCAATAAGTTAGAAACAGACACTGAAACAAACACGAGTCTCAATTCACGATAAGGTGACATAGTTACAGATGGACGTCGCTGACCCAAACTTAAATTGTCGCAACACAAATTCCACTCAATCAATTACCTGCTAGAATGTGCAGAGAGATCAAGAGAGAAAAACAGAGGAAGGAGAATAGCAAATTTGTGTGAGAGCGGTCCGACGTCCCGTAGACACACAAGTCTCTTCTTCCTGAGAAAAGTGAGAAAATACTTATTGATTGCATATGTAAGAAACAGACACTGAGGGTATATATGAGGGTAAAAGCTGCTCAAAATAATCAAAATAATCTGCTCTCTCTTGCACTAGAGAGCAGAGATCACTGATGCTACAAAAAAAGACAGTTTTGTTATGACCGATATATAAAACCTCTAGAAGATCAGTGCACCTGAAAGCCCATACTGCATATTTCTTTAATGGTGTGCAGTAAAAATTGTCTTCTACTAACAAGAAGGCAGCGTGAGCTTTCAAGCACAGCCCGGGGTGTAGTACAAATAACCTCCTCCACCTCCTCCACCTCCTCCTCTTCCTCCCTCATAGCTCCCTCATGGCTGCAGCAGGCCGGAGAGAGCTCCAGCCTGCTGCAGCCATCTCTTCACGGCAGACTCCACTGCTGTGTCTGCGGCTCTGGCGCACAGAGGATTCCTCCTCACCGAGTCTGAAATAGGAAACACAAAATATTTATGTAGCTATTATAAGATTAATCAACATACTATAAGAATTTGCCATGTAAACTTGTTGATTATATGTAGAAATGAACAAATAGACCAATGGAGTGATGTTTTTTTGTGGCTATTGCACATGAAGACTGAAGACTCATCGCTTACCATTTACAATTTCCTTCAAGGATGAAGCTGCAAAGGACACCTTGTTGTTTTCCCCTTTCCAAGTCATTCTCCTTGCGAATGTGTTGGACAGCATCCTCTCCAGGATCCCCTGCACTGTCCGATCGATGGGGGCTCCCTCAGTGGTCGCAAAAAAACCAACCTGAAACCAAAAAGTGGTTGAATAAAGCCAAAGCTGAGAAAAGTCCAGTCCAGAATCTCTCCCAAAAATGTGCTCAAAATGTCCTCACAAGGCTATTTTTCAAGTGGGGGTTTTCACTGAGCTTCAGCTCCAAGGCGGCAAGTCCGTCCTCGTCTGTGACGGGGAACAAGGCCTCCAGGTCGGCCGGGTCAGAGCCAGGAGGAGGCGCGGTGTCGGTGAGCTTCTGCAGCAGCAGCAGGATTTGGCTCTGCTGCTGTTGGAGGGCTCTCAGCTGGCTCAAAATCTCCAGCTCCATCGCTGGGAAATAATAAGAGTTATATAGTAGTAATATATAATGTAGAGTTACTGGCTACTGGTTAGCTTGGAAATAGAGGGTCATTTATCTCCTTTGGCAGGTACAGATTGTAATACAAACCTAAATGACTGGTTAAGATGAATGTTTTTGCAGTGCAGACAATCGATGATAAAATGATGTCTCGACTAAACTGTCCCAGAAATCGTTTTTTAGGTGGATTTTGCCATAAAGTGTTGAACTTTGCTTACGAGTGGCGTTCAGGCGACGCTCCGATCCGCCTGGTAACTCTGTCATTGGGCTGATGGGACCTAGAGCAAAAAAAAAAAACAGGATCAAAACGCAGATCTGTAACACCTCCTCCGGCCAGGCCAACCTACAACCTTGTAAACGAGAAGAGAGAGAAATAAAAATGAAAGAAACCAGGCACTGACCTGTCAGGTGTGAACTTGAAGTCACATCTGCGGTTCGGTCGGAGTGTTTCACCTGCATGTGTTTGCTCAGGCCTCTCTTGTTCATGACCATGTTGCATTGCGGGCATGCCGCGTGGTTCTTGGGCTCCGTTCTTACTGGTGCATCACTTCCTAACGCGGAGGTCAGTCCGTCCGTGACCACGTTTGAGAAAGAGTCCGACGTCCAAAGTGTTTCATCACTTGCTGCAGATGAGCTCAGTGCAGCATCGGCGGGAGGGCAGGTTAGGTCTGGGACGGCGTTTGGTTGAGCCGCTGATGATGGAGACAGAGGTGTACAATTCGCCGGTAAGGTCAGCTCTGCAGAGCATTGACCCTCATCCTCCCCAGCACCGGAGGAGACTGAGGGGCACGTTGCAGGCAGGGCGTGGTGTTTCGTGTTCAGATGATGTGTGAACTGGTTGCGGTTCAAAAACAGTTTCTTGCAAAAACAGTGAAAATGAGCTTCTGGCCTGCAACCAAGATTGCACTTGTAGATATTATAGCCTGTGGTGGGAAAATAAACTGCAGTTAATAGTTGTTGAGGCAGCTAATTAAACATCCTAACAGTGGATAGTAGCTCTGTGGTCTTGTGTAACTCAATGGGTAGATGTTACACTTTCAAAAGTGTCCACCAAATTGCATAGATTACATGAATTATTGGCAGCCTTGTAAAAGACCAGCTACATATGAAATGATGAGTTAACCACACATACAGAAAGAAAGACAAAAACAAAAATCTAAGAATAGCA
Source organism: Gephyroberyx darwinii (assembly GCA_900660455.1). NCBI lineage: Eukaryota > Metazoa > Chordata > Actinopteri > Trachichthyiformes > Trachichthyidae > Gephyroberyx > Gephyroberyx darwinii. The sequence goes on from CABFOQ010031797.1 coordinate 15,380, forward strand.
GGCAACAAAAAAAGCTATTTAATTGTATGTTTGGAAGGTATGTGTACATGAATATTACATATACATATACATGCATTATGTAAAAAAGATTTCAGCTTCAGGTTTCACTGTTTTTCTAGCATTTATCATTTATGTCCACAAGAGAAGATCCTCAAAGTTCAGCATTAGTAAGAATTAGCCTGTTGTATATATCTTTGTTTTGGGTTTTAAGCTTTGGTGCTACCTATTCATGTTCGTCCAGTAGGACTTGAGCTACAGAGGAAAGTTATCTCACACACACACGCCCTGACAAGTGTCGATCTCTCCTGTGTGAAGAAGGGCAGACCCGCCAACCTCCATTCAAAAATCTGTCAGTTTAATGTTGCCTTGCTTATCGGTCAACGTACACACCTGGTAGAACATAACTTAAGTCCTTTTACGAATCACTAGAGTCTTCTAGTAACCTCGGTGTGTAAAAGAACCACGAAGCGGCACTTTATTTCAATAAAATCACAACTTTTAGAATTGGCTCGCGCTGCTCGCTGCCGACCAGCGCGGTGTATTTTGACGGACGAAAGGGCGAAAATAAACAGGCGAACCACTTCTAAAAGGTGAACTTTATTGAAATAAGTTCCGCTTTTTGTATTGGGTGTATGCCGGATTGAAAACATGCTCCTAAGGATTCCTGTAAGGTCTTAAATTTGTCTGCGAGGTATAGAAGTGTTCCAGTAAGCAAGGGAACTTTAAACGACCTGATTTCTGAACGGAGTCTGGCAAACGCACTGATACACTACGTACCTTGATAACTAATGGCTCTTAGCAAGTGACAGTTGAGATGTTTGTACACTTTATATCTGTGTGTGGGCTTGTAGACGACAGGGCTGCACAGCGGACAGTGGTACAACGGGCAGCACTGTGTGCATTTCGGCACCGGGGGCAACCGGGTCCCTTCCCGTATGGTGATGTGGTACTAAAAAAAACAAAAATAGATGATTTATAGACAGTTGAACTCTTGACACGGGATAATCTAATAATAGTATCTGTCGTAGACCAAACGCACATCAAAATCCAACTTAACCTATTTTTCTATTGGAAAATAGTAAGATTTACTGACGGGGGAACAACCACAACTAAGAGAGTTGAGGTACCTTTATATCAGAGGACACTCTTTACTCAGGGGCTAGTTTTAGCAGCAAGCTAGTATCGATAGTCACGCAGAAGAAAAGGCTCTGGTTTACTATCAGATATTACATTACCTGTGACATTTAATGGCCAATTTCCACTTCGTGACTGACGAGAGCAAGACAAAAGGCAACAGGGTGAAAATAAAGATTATTTAAGATATTTTAAACCCGTTTATTTCTGACAAAACCACGTATCTCCGATAGAAAAACACACACGCACGTGACTGCTGAGATCAGAAACCTGCTGCCCTCTGCTGGCTGGGAGGTTTTACTCTGGGTCAGTTTTAGCGAGAGGACACATCGACCCAACCAAACTGGCATCCACTTTACCCTTATTACTGCTGTCCCACCCCTCTGAGACTATTTAGTACATTGTTTAGCTGCAGAATCTACCTGATTATTGAATCTTCATATTTGGGCCAACTAGGATTGTCTGTCCAGAGTTGTTTTTTTTGGATTGTGGCCCAGACTGGGTTTGGTCAAACGATCATAATCGGTCCATTTCCACCCTCCTCCTTTGACGTTTAGTTTTCCACCAACACCCGTTTACCCCGCTAGACCTGCCTGGTGGCTCTAGCCCCGCCCACCTCTCTACCTGGTCTTAGCTGAAGTGAACATCTTGAGAGAGACAGCATTTCCTTCCTCTTGGTTTCCTTTCACCTCTCTCTCTCTTCTGCTGTGGCAATCTGTAACTCTGGCTGATCTGTAACTCTTTATAGCACTTTATTTCTTGCAACCATCTCTCTCTCTCTCTCTTTCTGCCTGTTTCTTCTCTCCATTGTGTCTGACATTTGGCAGCATGAGTGATAATCTTTGGACGGAGGAGCAGTTCAACTGCCCCGTGTGCCTGGACCTCCCCAA
>CABFOQ010031799.1:0-30000 GCA_900660455.1 Gephyroberyx darwinii
GAGAGAGAGACAGCATACACTCACTAGCGGTGGCTTGAAGCCTCAACAAAGCTGGGAGATGTGCCTGTGTGTCTAGAATCCACAATCTGCTTCTCAGAGACCTGCTCAATTCCTGATGTGAATTTCCACCAGCATTAACACTGTGTGTGCTGTGGATCTCTCAGCTGAAAGAAACCCATGGTGGATTATGGAACACGTCATTAGCTTGACAGCGGGATAAGACCATTGCATAAAATAGCATGAACTGAGGGCTGTCATCAAAGTTGCTGTGATTTATTTAGCATTCTGCCAACATCCTCTCATCAGCACCAGTTAATAGAGGCCATATCAAGCGGCACCAGGCTGCAATGTTGCTCTGTGGCAGTTAGATCTGTTTGTGCATCCCACAACTAGCCTGGGGACTGTGCATGTGTGTGTGTGTGTGTGTGTGTGTGTGTGTGTGTGTGTGTGTGTCAGTGTGTGAATGAATGTGAGTGCTCAAATGTGATGATTTTTCTGCCTTCTTGGGTCCAAATGGGTCCACACAACATTTTACTTTACAAGAAAACTTGTCTCTTGGTCTTTTTAGGATCAATATTTTGGGTTTGTTCAATTTCGAGTTAGATTAGGATTAGGGTATGGGTTGAGGTTAAACCTTTGGATTAGCTTCTATTTTTGTAATTTTCTAATTCAGTTGCATTAATCCGTTATTCCCTCCACCATGTGTGCATGTGTTCATGTGCATATGTGTGTGATATTGTTTTATTACAGTAAAAACATTCTGGCGGTGCAAAACTCTTCAGTGCTGACTCATCTTTTCTGTCTTCTGTTACTGAGAAAAAAATAGCCTACTGATATTTTTATCATTGCATTTGAAATAATGACAGCTTACTGTTTATTACCCAGGTCTATATTAAGGAGAACAAAACCAATCCTTATCCAAGTCTGCCTGATGAAGCAGAGGAGGCCAAGGTAATATGACATCAGTGTACAGCTTCACAAATGTTCATCTCACTCATGTGAAACTTGTTGGTGAGGAGATTGCATCATCCGTGAGCTCACTGGAGAGAATAAGCTTCAGAGGAACACACATAACTGTAACTCTCGTTTACTGGCTCTTAGAACAAGAATCATACATCAACTGTAGTCGCTTTCCAGGAGGTTGCAGACAGCACCAAGAAAATAGGCTACAGTGATGGTAAATTTAGCTATCCAAGGCTACAACATGCCATACAGTAGGTGAATAGCCCTCGCACAATTTTTTTGTTTTTGTTGTTTGGAAATGTTCTTGTAGTATTTCTATCGCAATTTAAGTATCGCAACCAAAACAAATCCTGTAATGTACCTCAGATGTTACCACTAGAGAGTAAACCCTCCTAAACTCAGTTTACACAGCTTTTTATTTACGTAGTAGTGTTTACACACCTTTTTAGGCTGACGTAAATCTCTATGATGTGAAATTCATCATATATTATATAAGGATAGGGTCTATTATTAATTAAAAATGAGTAAATTAATGTTTTTTCTGAAAATCCCATCATTTTTTGTTAATAGTGATGGATGATTCAATTATGATGATTACAGGTTTACCCAAATTTGTATTACCACTACACCAAGCAGTTCCCACACTCCACATATCTTGTGGTAATGTGCCACAGGCCTTATAGTGCTACTTTGCAGACATTACCATATATAAGTGTCATATAATATACCACAGGACTACCATTGTAAAGTGTCCTTTCGGATTCCTGGGTATCATCAGAAGGTTTTGTACTTGACCAGAGGATTTTTTATCCAAAAACCAAAATCTTCTCATATTTTCTTACATCAGAACTTAAGTGACAAGTAACCTGCTGATGCATTTGCCCACCTACTGCATGGCACGATCATGCAGCAAGGAAAAAACATACTTAAATTAAGGTTACACCCATGTTAGTGGAATTAGATGTAACACACACCCACTGCCCAGGATTTAAACAGCTATAACTCCGCCTTGATTTTCCACAGTTCTTCTCAGGCACGGCGTCTCCAGCCTCCGTCAGTATTGAAGGTAACTCCGTGCGTAAAGCTCCTGGACAGCAGACGGACATCCCACAGTTTTAACCGGTTTCAATTCTTTGAATACTGAAAACGAATAAAGCCATACTCGAGGTTTTCAGCAAACATCCAGGAAAGAAAATATGTTTTAAAACGTTCTTTTTTTTTGTTTTTTTTTTGGGGTGTTTTACAGTGGTTTTTTCTATCATACAACAGCCTGCACTAATGTCTTGCATGGAACCCGCAGCACCGACTCGGGTGAATTTATAAGCTGTAAAATGTACAAAACAAAGAGAGGATACAGAGGAGGATAAATGTGGATATTCTTGGATTTAACAAGCGGTTGCCTGTACTAGCAGAGATTCAGTCAAACTTATGGCGTGAAGGTAAGACATCTCTCTGTTCTGTGATGCTCTGAACTTACAAGAACAAGGTATAGATTCCACCAATCGCACCTATATTGGCCCAAGCTTAATCAATGTAAAAGCATTTCAATTCAGCAGGGTCCCAGGTGGTCTAGTCTACCTAGTGAGAGACTCGAGGTGATACTCGAAGTGATCTATCGAGTGGGATTTTCGAGATATTAAGTTTCAAGGTGGAATGCTCACAGCTGATTGCGCTTCACCATTAGGCAGTAATAGGGAATGTTTTACTTCTTTCTTTTTTTTTAAAACCCAAAACAAAACACTAATTAGTGTGCATGTGTGCGTGAGTATCTGTGTGTGCGCGCGCGTGTGTGCGTGCGTGCCTTACGCGCAAGCATATGTGTTATACACACACAACAGCATTAGAGAGGATTTTTGTCTCATTGTTTACAGAAGTAGGACGTGAGAAGAGACTGATAGCCTATATTGATCAGCCGTTTTAAAACAGGACATTTGCTTACCCTCGTGTAATCCACCATAATGTGCTCTGAGTGATCACAAGAAATAAACTATTTCTTGTTATTTCTTGTGATACGAGAGAGTGTGTGTGTCAAGCTCTCCCTACAACCCCATGGTGTGCTGACCCTGGATCTGCCTCGCACAATGTAATTAGTGCTCGGTGCTTCAGAGTCAGCGAGTCCCCAACACAGCGCTCCATGCAGGGCAGGTTGTCCTGGCCATGCAACCCATCCTGTAACCCAACAACACTCTGGGCAGCTCTAACAGCAGTAGGCAATATATGACTGAATACACAAACGAGATGACAGGAAATGTCGAGTGGTTCATTTGCAACTACCGTAATAATACCCTTATAATATTCCTATAGGGGCTACTCAGGTGTTATGTTTCTTTATTGTTACGAGGATGGACTATTATCAAATAACAGATGATGGAGGTAATGATGATTACGATGCTGATGCTGCTCATAATTCCATATAGTCACTTTCTAAAGAATCCTAATTAGTTTATTGGACATGACTGTAGACTATAAATACTGTACACATATAAGTGAAAGAGAAATAACAATATGTGTATTATTTTCACACCCTCCATATTTAATCTTAATTCATCTTAATCAAAACTGCTGTGAATATTGGTCATTATCTCTTACAATTCATATAATTCCTATAATTTAGCAGATTTGAATATCTATAAAGTGGTACTGCCATCAAAAACAATATTTTCAGGCTTTTTTGACAAATTTACTGAATGATCTGAATGCTTTCTTGATAGATGTAATGTCCAGGACAACTAATCCCAAAAGGAAAGCCTCTCTCCTTGTTAGGTGTTTTACTTAATGGCCAATATATCTGCCTGCAGCAAGTGGTAATAATAACAACAAACATATTATTTTTCTCCAGGATGTTTTCACCCCATTAGTAGAAAGTAGGTTACACGGGAGACTGGATGTAGTGTCCTTTTGCTGTCTAGTAAATGACTTTCAGAGGCATTGTTCAGTTGTATTGACTCTATACCTTCATATCTCTGGTCTGTTGCACCTTGCTGTGTGCAGAACAGTCCTGTTAGAGCTTCTTGATGCATCGCTTGTCAAGCCCAGCTGTTTGGCAAAGGCAATTTGAGTGAGTCAGAAGTCCTGAAAGGTTCCAGACACTGGTGTGTTTTGAAATAGAGGTATTATCCCAGGAGGAATGACTTAAATAAATAGAGGTAAAAGATAAACAACACAAAGCAGGAAGCCAGATTCCAGGGAATGCTATATACAGGTCTGCTGGATCACAGTGAGGATGGCTTCATTGAGGCGGATGAGGCACGGTACCAGAAGCTTTCGTTTGAAGGCATCAAATCACTTCATGATTTGATCAGTCAATACCATGTCGACATTTACATTCAATTTACTGCTCCTAAAGGACTTTAAATGCATTCAGCAAAAAACAACAACAAGCGGAGCCACCTGCCTTGTCTGTGCTACAGCCCATTGCAAAATAAAAGAAGAGCTGTTCGATAAAGTGGTTCCTAATTGGTTTTGTAACTGGAACCAAATTTGATCTTGATCTATGAAATCACAGATCTGAAATCCATTCATTCTAGTCCAGAATTCCCAGTTTGGGAATTCTCACATATTATGGACCAGGGTTATTAGTATTTTGTCTTTGCCAAAGCTGGAAATCATACAGTATCCAAACTATTTTTATATTAAAGTAGTGCTATCCATTCTACAAAATGTACCCTAATTCCAGAAAATCAGTCTGGACTCATTGGAGTCACCTTTTCCATCTTTTCCATTTCATTCTCTATGGCGCTAGAGCAGTGTGACATTACAGATTTGGGGATGAATGGGAAAGAGTAGTGAATGTTCACTAATGAAGTCCTAAATGTCCTACGGCATGATAATAATAAGCTGCAAATCAGTGATATTCCAATTTAACCAAGTTACTCTTCAAGAGGCAATTCAACTAAGAATACATAATATGTCTGCTATCTTGCATGCTTTGATTCTCATATGATCTGTGGCAGTTATATGTTCAAAAAAGTGAACATGAAAATCAGTGAAATCATATTAATACATTTCAGGGTCCCAAAACATAACACACAGATACATGGCTCTTATACCAGATTTGGGACATTACATTACATTACATATTTTTTCTGGGGCTGAACTTTTGAGACGTTTGAGAATGGAAGCCTCTGTCCTAGTGGCCTTGCTTACTTAAACATAAAGTTAACTGCATATATTTGTTTGTGGATCTTCTTCTGTCACTCTGCATGCAGTTTGCAGTAACAAAACGGTTTGAACCCGCAAATCGCTGCTTGTGGCTATATTTGGAATTTGTTGTTTATGTCAATCTCAGCAATCACAGAAAGCTTAGAGGGAACATGATTTAGACCAGAATAAACAAAAAACAGCAAGGGAATGCGCGCAAGAGGTTCAACGACCTGCATGTTCTTCTGTCTGTCATTTAAGCAAGTTCACGCAAAATATACTGTAAAGAGTGTACCATTTCAACAATACCAAATGCATACAAAGTGGATGTTCAAAATGGCCACAAAATCATGATAAAGTAAATATAAATGCTGGAACATGTCAGTAATCCTGTCAGAATGACAAAATCACCGTATGTTTTTGTCACAATCCACCAATCGGAAAACACCAATCTAGCTGAAGTTAATATCTCTTATGTGTGCGGAAGCCATTTGGCCCAAGCAGCCTCATTGTGTTTTGACAAGTAAATCATTTAATTGTATTGGATCTCTGTGACAGTATCCGGGTGGCCTACATTCCCTCTCTCCTGAAACCCACTCCCCAGCATGTCAAACATGTGAGCACCCTGGGGACTAACACTATGACTGAAAGAATGGAGGAGCCAATTAGATCCAAAAGCCAATAGAAGATCCATCAAGATCTGGTTATGATGCTGCAGGTTACAGTCATATGCTGGGGCAGTTATGTTTATTGGTACATTAATGGCTGGTCCACATTCCATATTGATCCACATGATGGATAAACAGTATAGTGCTTTATGTGTGACTAATAAGTTAAACCTGAAATCTGAGTATGTGGATCTGTTTATGATCGCATTGCAGTGACTGAATTTCTAACATTGATTTCATGCATTTGCTGTGGTATTGCAGCTATCTTGTTTTCAAATACCTAGTTTCATGGGAAGTCAACACACAGTCACAAAGGGATGTAAATACTTGGCCTTTACAGCATATACAATCTGGATATCACTCATACCTTGACGAATTCTCCTTGATATTTACAAATGCACAAAGTTGTTCAGGCGAGTATACAAAACCACTGCGTTTCTGTTTAACCCAGATAAAAATAAAAAAAAGTTGGGCACACCTATTGCTCTGCTGGATTTAAATGCACCCTCAGTTCATTTTTTATTTTTTATTTTTTTGATGGATCGTATTCTTATTTAAATAAACATCCCATTGGCCTTCGTCTTATCAGCAACAGGCAGTCTAGACTTGTGATGGATAGAAAGAACAGAGAACCTTTCCATGGCTCTCTAGCTCACTGATCCACTGCAGAGCTACACACAGACAATATTCCCCTGAGAGGTGTGAAAGTGCTTTAGTCACAGTTAGGCTACACAGTCAGAGCAAACCAGGCAACCTGTCTACACCCAGGTTTCTGTGGACGAATGCACATGCGTGCGCACACACACACACACACACACATTCACCATGGATGTGAATTGTCATTGGGTAGCGAAAGTCCTAATTGGCTCTCACAGAGGAATTCTGTGAGAGTTCTAGCGAACAATCTTGACCAATAGCATGACGAGCATTGTGCAGAGATTGACAGTGAGACTATTAGAAGAGAGCGACAGAGAGGAAGATTACTAGCAAAAGGAGAAAGAAAGAACACAAACCCCCTGGAGGAATGAAATCTCTCAACAATTATCTTGTGGTTGCAGTGTGTTTCGTCTGAACACCATGAAACGTGAATGTGTTGCCCAGTCAGAGTGCTTCTCCTCAGGCCTTCGATCAGTAGCCCCCGTTCCAGATTAGTCCAGCTCCAGCAGATGGTGCTTGACACACACAGACCCCAAGGTGTGGAAAGAAACAATATTTACACTGCTCACTCAAAACCACAGCCTGAAGCTCTCCTTTGGCTCTCACTCTTAAAAGGCCCAAAATGAAAGGTTAAAATGAGATCAAGTAGGGTGGTGCGATTGATTCAAGCTTGGCATGACAATTCACACATATCGCTTTGAATGTTTTTTTCCCTTTTCAACCTCTCTTGTGTGTCAAGTGACAAACATTGCTGAGGTGGTGCTGAGTTGAGAGGTTATATGAAATAGCTTTTCACTGCCGGCTCCCGTGACATTTTCCCCAAGAGCCTGGTAGTGTTTTGTGAACACTGTAAAATACAAGTAACAAATCAAAACCAGCCAATTACAGGAAATGTGATATATAACAGAATAAAAAAATAAAAAAATATTCTATCATATGAATCATGAATACCATTGCAGGTAATGTATTATGTATAAAACCCTAGAAGGCTTTTCTATGGAAAACCTTTGACTTGATGTATTTACACTCTTTGGCCTCTGTTGGTCGCTCATTGTCCTCCACTGCCTTTGACCATGAACATCACACTGAATTTAAACCTGTCTTCTTTAGGTTTGAATCTAAGCCCCCAATTTAGTCCTAAAGTCAGCATTTGCTGCAAAACCACTCAAATTCAGACTATGCTAAATTCATTTTTCAAGCCTAGTGTAGACTACTTTAAGACATACAGTATCTGTGCAAACTCATCTGGGTTTTGTCTATCCTAAAGGGTCCTAAAGTCTAAGTCTAGGGAATTTTTTGTTTTCTAGGAAGATGCTCTCAGTCTGGTGTGAAATAAGACCATAGATTATATGAAGTTCAACTCACTCCAAAATGTATGTCTGTGGAATCACCAACTTAACAAACCATTACATGTATAGGGAGATCTTAAAAGAAGGAGAAGAATGAGCAGCAGCCTGTTCAGTTCATTTGTTCTGAGTTGAGTTACCAGACAGTACAGTTCTACAGACAGGTACAGTGGGGCTTTACACTTGATTTAGCTGGGGCTTAGAAGCCTCTGTTGAGCTGACAAGGTGTGTCAGGAAAGGGCAGCAGAGTGTTGGGGCAGAGAGACTGTGTGTGCATGTGTGCATGTGTGCATGTGTGTGTGTGTGTGTGTGATGGAAAGGAGTGTAGCAACGTAGCAAGGAGTGTGCACTTGGAGCATGTGGCCTCACAAGAGACAGGCCTGGTTGTTAGGTTTGAGCTTTCCTGCAACCTAATGAGGCCGTTGGAGGCTCGTTACCAACCTCCCTCTCTTCTCCTACCAATGGGAAGATGCTCAACCGTTCTCCCCCTTATGACAAGAGTAGATAATGGCTGAAATCACCACTACTTATGGCTTGCTGTATCAATACCATCACTGCATGGGTGGAAATTGTACCCCAAATGGTCTCAGCTTTTTGTAAAATATTTATGTGTCAGAAAATGATGCTTTTTGGTGTTCATATCTATTTTAAAATATAACCTTCATCTGATACCAATGTGGACTGGATAAACCTTCGAAAAGACACGTGTGCGCAGATTTACAATAACAGAATACATCACATCTGTCATTGTGCCCGCGCTGCATTGGTCAAGATAACTCACATGGAAGTTGGCTCTTATTGGATTTTGATGTATTTAAATACACGATGATACAGGCAAGTTCTACTGACTTTAAATAATGACAACTGTCTCAGTTCATAACATAAACTTGATTGATAACCATGGCAATGTTGAAAAAATCTGATTTGAATTCAAATGCAAGTTGCGTGCCTAAGAATCAGATTTAGTACCACATATCATTGTGGTATGGATCGGATTTGAAAAAATGCAACTTTTAGCTGTTCATATTGATTTGAAATTATCTGATTTGTGTCACTTTTTGGGGAAAAAATGGGAATTGAGACACTTTCAGCTGCAGTATGAGCGTAGCCCAAGTGGCCCCTGCTGACTTCTTGGTTTTTCCGTATGTATGAAAGTGGGTATGATTTCTCCCATTATTATTTTCATTGAACAAGATAATCAGAGAGATCTTGACAATTGTATTAAGATTGTTCTTGTATTAAGATAAATTGGTTCACAGTCTTTCATATCATTATTTGCAGTACAATAAATTGAAAAGGGGAAATGTAGCTTTTATTTCCTCAACATATCATCATTTTCCCCTTAACATTTATAATGTTCGGCACTTTCCTTTCTTGTCTGGGAAAAGTGCCAAACCAAAATAAATGCAAATTTATGGAGGTTGCAAGGAAATCATTTACAGTGATAACTGTGGAGAGAAGGGGACATAATTGCGATGCCAAGATAAAGAGGCAGTAATTGCTACTCTGGGTGAGCAGGTTTATTTTCAGCATACAAAGTCATCGCAGCCACCAGCAACACAGCCAACTCTTGGAAAGTAGCTTCACAATTGTGATGAATCGCTAACTTGCTGGTACAGCATCAAAGGAGAGCCATTTTCCGAGAAAGGGAATTCACAAGATAGTCATTGACTTTGCCAGCGTCAATGATTTTGACCTGGCAACTAAGAGGGCTGAAAGAGATAGAAAACTAATTAGAACGAGTGCTATCGCAGGGTAGAATCAAAGCCTTTGACAGTATTGACAGTGTGGTATCTGCTAGTGGTTTGGTTTACCCTGTGGCTATAGACTAATACCGGGAAATTGAAAAGATTTAATGTCACAGAAGCTTGAAAGGGACAGGCTATCTGGGTATCGAAAATAAATACCCCGTAAGTGTAACTTAACTTCTATGAAGAAAATCAGCTGGAGATGCTTGGCATAATCAATTTAGCAAAGAGGATTATATTGATAAATAATACACACAAAATGATTTATGAAGCTATTATTATAAAAGATTTTTTCTTTAAGAAAACAATTTCAAACAGTTATCAAATTTTCTTTATTGGTATTGATATGAGAAAATTTCCAAAAATGCCCAGTTATAAAGAGGTGAAGGATTGTGGAGGAATAATGGGCGATGGTGGTGGGAAATTGTATGTGTATTATATAAGTGTATATAAGTGTATACTGTATACTGTATATGTGTGTGTGTGTGTGTGTGTGTGTGCTGCTGTGTGGGTTGGTGAAGGCCAAGTCTGTGTTTAAGAATGGATGGAAAGTAAAGTATGAATGAAATGGTGAGTCGGAGTGAATAACAGATCGATGGAGGGACTGGGTTAGACATTGGAATGAGGGTTTGGGGATCTATAATTGCAGTGCATCAGTATAATCAAAATGGTCATTTATTGAGGCTCACTGTAACATGAACATTATACTTTATTGCATTGTATAATAAACAAATGATTACATTCATATTGCTTCATATTGTGATAAAAGAATTGATTGGATTGGAGTAGTACCCACACACAACAAGGAATAGGCATGATGATTAGCTTTTCTCTGCCTGAAAGGAACCATTTACAAGCCATATACAGTGGAGATTGCAGTGTAATTATACAGTTGCAATGTAATTTGCAATTTAAATGCAGGCCAATGTTGAAATATCATCACCAGGGTAGATCTTCCATTATTCCATAGAACCTATTATAAAAATAGAGACCCCCTTGATTAGATGGACTGTACGGGATGGAGATGGTGTGTGTAGACACCAACAGCATGTCATGAACTATATTCATACTGCTATACATGTATATAATATATTTAATCCCTCTCAGAATACTTTATCTTATCAAACTTTGCTGGATCCAAACCTTACATGGAGCACTAGTAGTTACTGGCTACAAGAGAAACAACCACGCTTGGGTTTTTTATCTTTTTTTTTTCACGGATCCGTTGAAGCCAGAGAGCTCGCCAGTCTGCCTAAGGCTAACCTAGAGAGTAGTCTTGTCACTGATGCGGAAATCCAGGATAATGCCTCTTGCTTTCATAGATCATTGCTGGTGTCACCTGGGAATGAAGGGATGCGGTTAGATGCGAGACTGGGGGAATGTGCACACAAGCTGAGGTCAGGTTATTAAAGGATTCTGCCCAGGACAGGTCAACTGCTCACAGATCAGAGGTCACCTGGTTGGATGTGGTACTATTTAACCTCTAATAGTGTGTGATAGCTGGATACACTGTAGCTGCTGGTCTGTGATCAGTTATAATATGATGATAATACCTTGATGTGTATGTGAGTGGACCTTACAGTGGGCAAATCTGTCAGCAAGCTTGCAATATCTTAATGCTTTACAAAAGAAGTGTCTGTCTTGATCCTGGTCCCACTGTGTGTGTACTGCCTTTCCCTGAGATGAGAAAATAAATTCTCAACATTATTATCTCACACATTAATTTCAAACTTTTAAGCCCCTGCAATATCTTCCAGACTACGCCATTTTGAAAGTTTTACTCAGTGCTTTAATCAAGATTTGTCAAAGCAGTTGACTTTGAACATAAATTGGCTCCTCCTCAAAAGCACATTGCTTTGAGAGAGATTGGTGTGTTAGTAATGTAATGTAACATTTCTCTCTTTGTGTCCAAGGTATGAGGCTAGGCTAGGGGGGTGCAGGACCTCCCATAAGGGGGAAGGGACTCCCATAAGAAACTTCCAAACTTGGAAGGTTTTATGTCTACTAGATAGTAGTAGTGGTATTAAATGCTGGTGAGACCCTCTGGATGCTTCCACCAAGAGATGCACCGATGCGCTAATGTTGCGATTTAGAGGCTTTACTGAAGAAGACAAGCAGAAAATGTAATTTAAATAGATTTCAAAAGATTTATGAGAAATGGTTCAAATGATAGTATTTCCTGATTCACTGTTGCAGTGTACGACTCCTGTTCTTGTTGTGAATTAGGCTACATCTTGTATAATTCACTCACTTATTTTTCTCTGTTTTCTCTACAGCCTTATTATTCTCTTATTCTCTTTCTGAAGTCATGAGAATTGAATGTTTCATGGCTGATGTTTCAAAATCTTCTCAGGAAGAAATTATTTACAATGACTGAATATCCACCCACTTGTCCCCCTGGAGGGCAGATCCCCAAGAATCCAGTCTGTATCTGTTGAAAAACCATCTCCAAACATCAGAAACCATTTGTACTTGTGTTCAACTATGAACCTGACATGGGCATGGTTTATGCCAGAAGTTGTACCTGAATAGATCAAGTTCTATATAACTTCTAAAGGTCTTAAATCCATTAAGGTCAATCAATGCCACTAAGAAGCACAAAGGCTTTTTTTTAAACTGTAACATAGCATGCACATTTCAGCTTTAGACCTACAAATAAATGATCTGTTTCAGTCATAACACAGTCATAAAGGCATTCACTTATTAGGGCTAACCCTGATTATTAAAAGAAGAAAGGGAAACAACACACCATGACTCAGATCCATTTCAACACCACTGCGTGCTGAGTGTGACTGAAACCTACAATGCTTTTTTTCTATGAGAAGTGACCAAGCACATATTTCACATTAGTCCATCATTCTCAATATTATCATGGCGTTTCATTACAGCAGCTCATTTTGGGAAATAAACATTGTTATACTCTGGTAAAACTGGCTACGGAAAAGTCTGGGCTGTCAGCTTTGTCAGCTTTGTTCTCCCCAAAAGAGATTTGATTTGATTTGATGTTTAAAAACATCAGACATTTTTCATGTAGTATACAACATGCACAGTAACAGTTTAGAGCAAACTTGTTTCATTCGTTTCTGACTGTGTGCATGTGTGTGTCTGTGTGCATGTGCATGCTGGTCAATATACACCAAAACCATTCATTAAGCTAAAAAGCTATGTATTGTATGTCAGCAAAGACACTTTAACATCTGGTAATTTTGAATTTTGAATTTTGAATCTCTTTTTGTGCCGCTGTCTAACCTGTACTCTTGCAACTAAATGAGGGGAAGTGAAGTGAAGTGTGGCATTGTTTCTTAAATTTTACTTTTTCTTAATCCTTTCTAGGATGATCATAGAGTTTAATAGGATATCAAGCACACTCACTGGACTACCAAAGGTTAAATCTATAATGTTCAACTCCACTACCCATACAACTAGAGTAGTAACCTCATTCCCATTGGAATTTATTATTACTCACAGTAGTGCTGGTAGTACCAGTATTAGAATTCATTTAAAGCATTGAGGCCTCTATCGGCGACAGATCTCTGGCACAGTCTGTAGCTGACATAAATAAAAGTCACATTTTCTCAACGGAGATGAATAATCTAGAGCAGAGATCCATCAGAAGCGTCTACTGACGAAGTCTTATATCACCATGGAAAATACTTGATGCTAAAGCAACCAAACTTCACATACATGTTTGGGATGGGTACTGAAGTGCGTCAAGCCACATTTGGTCGTGCTCCATAGCGCTGCCATCAGGCCAACCTTGCAATTAGGACCTGTTTTTATTTCTCAGCTTGACTCATTCTCCACCAAATTTTACACACAGCATATTTGAACTGCCCACATCTTTCATGCTTGTTTTCAGCAATCACATTTGGTGGATAGGTTTCAAATCTCCTCTACTATTCATGCAAAGAATATATAATTACCCAATCAGCCAGATGGTAGCGCTATAACAAGCAGCTTCACATGGTGGCCAACAGCTCCTGAACCATAAAACCTAGACTATGTTTTTCCTTCCTTTTTCCTTCGCTCAGCGTGAATTCATTGCATGGACTGGTTTCATTTCTGCCTTGATAGTTTTCTGCCAGTTTGAATTTTATACTTTTTCTTTTTCTCTTCCCTATTTCTCAAACAAAATTGATCCAATCTCCAAATACTTTTGCTCACAGCATATTTGGACCTTTTATAGAATTTTGAAATTGAAAAGTGTGACTGTGACACACAAACAAAGTTGATGGTGATGATGTGCAAACAGGAAGTGAGGCATTCATTTTTATATGCTTAAAGCCAGAACAACCAAACTTAACATACATGTTTGGGATGGGCCCCAAAGTGTGTCAGACCCTTTTTATTACTCTTGCAAAGTTGACTCAATCTCCACCAGATTTTACACACAGCATGTTTCCACTGTCCACATTATGGCTGTTTCAGAGAATTTTCATAACCATTTTTATAAAACACAGAAATTAAAACACATTTAATGCTACAGCGATCAAACTTCACCTACATATTTGCCAAGGAGTGCCAAAGTGTGTTAGTTCACATTTGGTTGTGCTCTATAATGTTGTTGTGAGGGCAGATTGACAATTTTGCAATATCTCAAGCATCTGTGTGTGTTTGCCCCAAGGACTCAGACCCAGCTAATGGCCGCTTGCAGCTACATTTTTCATTATGATCATTATTTCCAGTAGCAGTGATGTTTTTTCTTGATTTAGTTCTCTATGACTAGTGAATGCAAACACTGCTATACTATGCAGCAGTAAGGATAGGAAAAAGCCTGCAAGGTCGTGGGCAGCCAGTACATGAGGAGGATACAGTGGGTAGCAGAGTGGCGTAATGAGTAGGGAGACCACCTTCAAACAGGGGAGCTAGGTTCAAGCCCCTGTATTAGCAAGCATCTGCCCTGCTGAGCAAGACAATGAATACCTAACAGTTCCAGGGGCATAGCTGAACCTGCACTCTGACCTCCCTATGGAGGAGGGCAATTGAAAAGAGAATTCTTCTTAATAAAGTATCACATTGTTATTAGCAGATACAGTATATAGTGGAAAGAGGACTCTATTGTAGATAAAGTGTACAGCAGGTATACAATACAGGATACAGTGGGTAGCAGGTATAGGATACAGGCTAGAGTAGTCAGCAGGTACATTGGAAGAATACAGGGTTCAACAGATAAGCAGTTCAAGCATCAGCTTCCAGGCCAGCAGTGAGAACAGTCTCACGTAAGTAAGGAAGTAGAGTGGGCAAATAAATGAAAACAGACAGCACAGGGCATCTGCAGGGGACACACACAGGCTGAGGCCCCAGGGCAATGCTTACACATCGCAACCGGAGCATTCCTCCCTCACTTTCTTACCCTTTCTCTCCACACTCAGGCTTTCCTCTCTCCTCCTCTGGCAACCTCTCTTATCCATTTAGCTGAATGCTGAGCCCCCCAAAAATGTCATGATGCTCGGTGTTTGGTTTGTTGCTGTGTCTATGTTCCTCACACATATACGCGTGCACACATGAAAGCACGCACACACACACACACACACACACACACACACACTCACACTAACAAATACTATAATACCCTCTGCATAAGACATACCCTGCACACAACCTTCCATTATGTGGCCTCGTTTGGAAAATGCACAAGTATTCACATGTAAACATGCCGCATTCTCGTTCTCTCTCTCATGGCCCTTTGGCATGTCTTTCTCTCCTATAATTATAACTATTTATGAAAATGTTCTGTCTTATCTCTTTTGTCTGTCTGCATGTTTTGCAGGGCCCATCTTTGGCCTTCGTCACTCACAGCTAATGGATGTCCTTACCCAGTATGCCTACAATGACAGTTTCTATGATAATGGGACATGGAGCTTCAACGACACAGAACACATGCAGAAGCACCCTTACAACTACTATGCCATGCTCCTCACGCTCCTCATCTTCGTCATTGTCTTTGGTAATGTGCTGGTATGCATGGCCGTGTCCAGGGAGAAGGCTCTGCAGACCACCACCAACTACCTGATCGTCAGCTTGGCTGTAGCTGACCTGCTGGTGGCCACACTGGTCATGCCCTGGGTTGTCTACTTGGAGGTAGGTCAGCAAGGATGTACACAAACACACCATTTACACACATGGACTCACACACATTTACACTCTTTGGTTGCACTCCAAGAGACATAAACATTATGGACACATACATTAGGACACGTTAGACAATTAGATACGTTCTTGGCAAATTCACACCTTTTCAGCACATGGGGACGATGCACATAAATGCTCTCCGTCTCCCTCTCTCTCCTCTGTCTCTCTGTCTCTCCGGTGTCATAGGGACACATTTTGAGACTAATGTTTGTGAATAGTGATTTATAGTATAACAGCTCGAATGGGATATGATGCTTTCTGCTTGTCCAAAGCATGTCCACCATCACATACAGTCCCCTCCAAATCACTTGCTAACTGAAGGGACTGAAGGGAGAACCCCCCCCCCAAACAAACAACAACTAAAAGAGGCTGCGGTGAAAGCCTGGAAAAGCATCACAGAAGAAGAAACCAATTTGTTGATGTTAATGGGTTGCAGGCTTGACGCAACTATTGCAAGCAAGGGATTTGCAACTAAATATTAAGTATTATTCACTTTATTTTAAGTTTATCTGTTCCTATACTTTTGCTCACCTAAAAATTGGGTGTTCCGTTACAAAAGGTGCTGTCTTCTAAGTTGTTTAACATATCTAGATGTAAATACATGGACATAAAAGCTGAAATGCTGATCTATTGTCTCATATTCAGCTTTTGATGTCAAATTCAAATGCAGTGTATAGCAAAAATAAAGGAATTGGCCTCGCCGTTCCAATAGTTTCGGAGGGGACTGTAGTTATTTCCTGTCAACAAAACCTTATCAGGTTTTGTTGGGCTTCTGCAGGCTTTGTGTTGGAAGCAACTAATACTGCACTGTGCAAAGAAAATGCTAAACTTAAAAGATAAGTATTAAGTTGGTGTCACCATCATGAAGTAGAAATTGCCA
The DNA here is from genome assembly GCA_900660455.1 of Gephyroberyx darwinii. Classification (NCBI taxonomy): domain Eukaryota; kingdom Metazoa; phylum Chordata; class Actinopteri; order Trachichthyiformes; family Trachichthyidae; genus Gephyroberyx; species Gephyroberyx darwinii. The sequence continues at coordinate 16,535 of CABFOQ010031799.1, forward strand.
AAGCATATTATGACACGCATTTAAGGATTATATGGTTTAAACAAGGCAAGATGTGCACAATGGTCAGCAGGTGAAAGGATCGAGGTGAAACAGGGTGAATGCTAATGGATTCACATCATGAAAGTAAATATCAGTCTTGCATTAGTTATAGGGCTGTAATGGAGTAGCATTGGTTATAGGGCTGTAATGGAGTAACACTTGGTGACAATGTCAAAATGTCAGACTAAGATATTCAGTCCCAGATCAGACATTTATGAATAATTCTTCATAATTCTGAGGTGACTTTTAAATTCTCTGGTGTGTGGTGTAATCTGACCCGGGTTTTGCAATCAGGTGTGACTGAATGAATGCCTGCAATTTAAAGCAGAACTGAGTCTTGGGGCAAGCATAGAATCAGCCTCATTCTACCAAATCAATAGCGAACAGGATGTGGCCTATCTTTCAGAAAAAAATAAAATAAATAAATAAATATATATATATATATATATACACATATATATCCTTCTTCTGTCTACCTTCTGGGTCCTGGGGTTATTTTTGACCATCAGAGTTTGGGACACGCTGTCTGACGTGGAGCGAGGCAATCTAAGACTGCAGGGACTGTAATCCTCCTGTGTCTCTCAATGAGTCATGATGAGTACCACTCCGATCAAATTACAGTCTAGAAATCCATAGGATGTCATCGTCACTCCCTCTCTTTATGTATATATGTATGTATGTATACAGTGCAGTGTTGAGTGGAAATGCATTACTCAGTAACATCTTACAATAATATTACTACCACAATTCCGCAATCAAAACAGAATTGTTCGCAGAAAGCTGAATGCACCACGGAACAATAGAGAGGCTGCGGAATGAGGCAGAAAAGTACCACAGCGCTTGCCATAGCTTTTGTTGTTGCTATGCAACCAATGATTCCAAACACGCAGTCGCACTGCATGTTTGGAAGTCTGCACAGCACAGAACCTGTCTCTTCCTGTTATGTTCATACCCTTTTGTTCTTGTGTAGGTTCTTGTTTTACATGGCCAGCAATGAAAGGCAATTTTAAAGTATTAAATATTAAATATATGTAAGACTTTTATGAATGCATTGGAATATTTGGTTTGCATAAAGTTCTTAAATAAGCACTTTATCCTCTTCTTGAAATAAAACTTGAATTGTTCAGTAAATAATTGCTAATACTGCACTAAATGTTTGTTATTTTTAATGCAGGTTAAAGGTTTGCACTTTCTGGAATGTATTGAACTCTATTTTTCAATAAAGCAAACAGCAACGTAAATCTAGATGATCTACATGACTAACATGGAGTGTATATAGAAAGGTTTAAAACATTGCCACACCAACCTGCTGCATTTCGCTCCAGTGCTACTCACGACATCACTGTGCATTAAGTCATCTGCACGCTAGAGCACACCACCCCCTTGTGTCCTACTAATTGCCACAAAGTACAACACAGAGCGACAAAGTACTACAAAGTACTACAAAGTACCACAAAGCATACCACAAAGTACCATAAACCCTGGGTAAATAATTTGTTCTTAGAGTGACCATAAAAGGAACAATTACCATATCTTTCTTGAATATACCTTTGTTTAAAAAAATGCCAACCCCACACAAACCACAACAAAAAAATAACACTCAACAATTGAGGGGTGGAAGATGAACTGTTTGGGGACAGAGAGTGGGGAAAACGGCACCATCCCTGGCTTGCAGTGGGGGGAAAAATGTGGTATATTATGATTTAAAATTAAACAAATCTTAGTGGTACAAATTGAGTGTTTATTTGCCAATATGCAATGTAAATATACACTCACCAGCCACTTCATTAGGTACACCTATATAGTACTGGGTAGGACGCCCTGGGTAGGATCCACCTACAGAGCAGCCTGAATTCTTCGCGGCATGGATTCAACAAGGTGCCCTTCTTCACACCACTGTTGGAAAGAGCTGTTATTTCAGCATTTCTGGCCATTGTCCTCTGACCTCTCATCTTGGGTTTTTTTGGCCACAGAACTGCTGCTCACTGGATACTGGTTACTGTTTATTGCTACATTCTCTGTAAACTCTAGAGAGTGCGTGGAAATCCCAGGAGGGCAGTTGTTTCTGAGATGCTGAAACCACCACGTCTAGCATTAACAATCATACCACAGTCAAAGTCACTTAGATCATGCATCTTGCCCATTCTAATGTTTGGTCGAACAAAAAACTAAACCACTTCACCATGTCTGCATGCTTTATATATTGAGTTGCAGCCACATGATTTACTGTTTGGAGGAGTGGGCTATTTCCATTAACAAGCAATGCCCCTAAAAAACAGATCAAGGTGGTAAAAAATTGTCCTCTTAAGAAAAGGGCAATTTATTAGCCTGCTTCTGAAATGTACCCTATAGTGAGATACCTCACTCAGGCTATCAGAGAACTGGGGTTACTTTCGTAACCTAATCATTAACAAAATTTATTATTTTATTATATCCTTATTTACCTCCTTTGTTTGCACCCCCTCTCCTCCCCATGCACACTCCCTCTTTATCCATCTTCAAACATTTCAATTTGGAAAGCAAAGCCAAATTTATAAATGAATGAATGAATGAATGAATGAATTAATTAATGAATTAATTACATTTTATTTGATGCGTGCTGTACATGCACATTGATTTACTGAATTTACTGAATTAGAGTAAAACTAGTAGGCCAACACCTAGTGACCAAAACATCTACAGACCTGCATAGAGCTGCATTGGTTTTAGGAGGTATGTATACAACATATTCAAGAAGAGGACAAGAAATCCTCTCCATGACACTCAGGTTTCACTGAAACCACTGAGGAGCAGGTACCAAAGTATCCTGGAACAGATTTTAGAAGGATACTAACTAGGTATACAAATATCATAGAAAAACTATAAGACTCCATAGTGACATTATAAGAATACCATAGCAGATTAGAAAACACCATCAAGTAGGATTAGGTCACTATGAACTCACTGCTGAGTACCACAAGAATATAGGAATAGGAATATTGTAAGGTTTTTTTTCCTCATGAGTTACTACACATTTACTACAAATTTGCTTTAAGTAATAATATTTTCCAACAATATTTTCCTTATATTATAGTGACCAGAAAATCTATAGCCCTGCATATAGCCTTTTAGGAGGTATGGATACAAAGTATTCAAGAAAGGGACAAGAAATCTGTGGTAAATTTAGCCCAGAGAAACAGACTAGTATACCATGCAGAGGACCTGGTTCATTTCACTGATTTGTTTTAGTGTGTTAGGTTTAAATGAAAGGATCCATTGCCTTTGCATGGATATCGTATCCAGCCAAAGGTCCAGTTGTAACAGTAGTTCTGTTCTATTGGGGGTACATTGTAATACATTTGGGCAATAAGCTTAGAGCTGTTGTAGTCTCATCATGGTGAAATAGTACTACTTCAAAGATTCCTCTCTCATCTATCTTGCCTGATCACTTTCTTATCTGGCTGCTGTACATTTTCTGTGGTTCTGCTGCTTTTCATCAAGTACTTTCTTCTATCCATCTATAGAGTAAGAATTATTTATAGGCTATCTATGTTATATGTACTTTTTTGCATTCTAGAAGCGCCCCTGGCTGTTTCTCATCTTAATAATTTATCAGCATGGACTTTGAAGATGGGTTTTGTCGCAGAGTGTGGGCTGTGCCCTTTATTAAATGCTAAATTAGCATTAATTACCAAAGTTTTCAGTTCTGCCAAGTGTGACTAATTCAGAGCATGTGGCAGGAAAATTATGCTTCATCTCAGGTCCGGAGATTATTTAAAATCAAGGTCAATGAAAACCCAGGTACTTTCGTGTTTTTGTGATGATGGAATTCCACTCTAAATAACATTACACACCTACACCTTCCAGTTTTGACAGCCTTCATGAAAGTGGCAACAATGAAGTTCTGGAAAACTAAGAAATTATGTGGCTCAAATAACATGGCATTTTTGTTATCGTTGTTTGCCATTCAGATTGATGAGAATTTCTCTCATCAACTTTCTATGGAAAGTTCTGGAATGGCATTGCCATTTTGCCGATGAGGGTCTAGTTTAAATGTGTGTTTTGCTTGAAATAATAGTTTATTTGTGTAAGAATGCCACTAATAGATAGATAACCTAGTTGAAAAAGGGTGCCTTGACTTAATTTCATCCATCCATCCATGATGCATCCAATTGCACCTTATAACCACTTTCCCATTTTCACAGCCTCTATCATTATTTTCAATTTCTAATCGCCATATATTGCAAACAGAAGCAGAATACTGATGGATCCTGGGTTATACTGTATGTTCAGTCTGTAGATATAAATTGAAGTCGGTGATGCAAAACAACAGCAAGGACAGAAATGAGAAAATATGTACATACTACAGTCAACATTTACATAACAATTGGATTCCTTATTTTATCATGTTTTTATTTTGATTGCTTGACAGATGCAATAATCAGCCCTATCCATCTCACATCCACTGAAGATGCGTCCCTACACTGTTACGGACCAAAGGGGAGATCACACAAGGTTAAAGTTAACCTTGTATTAAACTATTCACATAAACCAATCCAAAAATGAAAAGTGGCAAGTAGGATGAAAAGTAGGATTGAGTCAGTGGTGGATGTAATGCATGGATGGGTGTTAGTGTTGTGTAGGGGTGTTGTAGGGTGCAAACAAAAGAAAATATGCCAATAAAACCATAATGGTGATGGAGCCCCAGAGTGGGCCGATGTGGCCACCTCATATTGGCTTCGGGGCACCGGTGTGCCACTTCGGCACTGATGACCCTCCCACTTGGCAGTTCAATAAACTATATTTGTTACATATGCTGTTAAGAGCTGCTGCTGTGATGAGGATAGAAGAGGTGGGCCTGGGGTGGCGGAGGGGCACTGGGAGAGAGAAGGTACCTACAGACTGAGTTCGAAAGATAAAAAAGAAAAATGTGAGTGATGAAAGAGAAGGATAGAGATACAGGCAGATTGAGTGCAGAGATCAAGAGCAATAGTGTAGAGATAGTAAAGGAAGTATGCAGCGAGAGGACAGATGTCAGGAGCAAGAGGGTGGAATTTACATTCATCAGAGCTGTCAGATCATTCTGTAATCATCAGCAGTGTTGTAGATACCAGCAAAGACACAAGGATGTTCAAGCTGGCTGTTAATTCTGAAGATGTGGCCTAGGGACATAAATTAGCCAGCCAGAGAGATGTAGGGTTGGAGTGGAATGCAGACATGGCAGGGTGAATACTGTATTAAAAAGCTGAGAGGCAGAGATCACTGACACAACTATTCTCAACTCTCTCTCTCTCTCTCTCTCTCTCTCTCTCTCTCTCTCTCTCTTTCTCTCTCTCTCTGAGCCATCTCAGCGAAGAAAGCAGGTTGGTTGCAGCAGTCACAGTGGTTCCAGACCACTGAGGCCTGTCAGAGGACCACTGATGTTAGTTTCGCCATGGGATTTAACTCAATCAACAGAGAGCAAAGGTGGTGTGAATACAAATTAGTTTTGATTGAAAGCCGCTTGGGGGACGTGGACTAGCAAGCTTGTTACTGGTTGTAATCTTACTAACATGGATAGCATTTATAATTCTGCTTGATTCCTACTGATGTAAGTGATGTCAGCATAAAACTAACAGACAGTGGATCAGATAATCTATTGATGTTGCCCATGCCTTGTCAGGTGCAATATTCTTTTGATAATATGAATGTAATGCAACATCAGCTTTGTGTTCGCTGCACAAATGTGTATGTCAGTCAATGATCACTGACAGTAAAACCCCCCACCCCACCCATGCTTCATCAAACCCCCAATCATTAACCCGTACTCTGTGCTTTTATGTCCCTTTAGTTTAATCTCCTTCATCCTGTCTTCCCATGCTTCCCTTTTCCTGTGGTTATTCCCTCCCCCCTTTTCTTACTACTGTGTAAATAATGTGAAAAATATACGAGGGAGCTTGACTGTCAGGATATCTCTGTTGCAAAAGAAAAACATCACCCCTGCTGAGATCCTACCTTTGTTTTGTTCTGTTGACTATCGCTGTAAACTCCCATTTGTTACTGTGTTTCTCTTCCAGGTGGTGGGAGAGTGGCGTTTCAGCAAGATCCACTGTGACATCTTTGTCACCCTGGATGTGATGATGTGTACAGCCAGCATCCTCAATCTCTGTGCCATCAGCATTGATCGGTGAGTTTGCTGCTGCACAGATTGTTCAGTCCCAATGCCTGTCACACTTCCTGTGTGGATCTGCAATGGAAATCTTTAGATTCTAAATAACCGTACCTGGTGGAATGGAGGCTCTTTTGAGTGTGCGGCTTTCAAAGCCCCATGTCTATTTACATGCTAAATGTCTGTTTGGATGACACAGGGTTTTCAAATTTTATACATGAGAATAGATATTTTACAACCAAACATAATTTTAGATTTACTTTCTATCTTTAAATTCTCTAAATTGCAGCAATTTATCAAGTATAAATGCTACTGCCCATTAGAAAAAGTTATAAATAGCCAAAACTGCAGATGTCATATTGTATTCTGCGTGTTACGCAAATTTTGAGATAAAGACAGCTGATCAACTGGAGAGCCAGAGAACTGAGATCACATGCATTGCACCGAGTGGCAGTGGTGAATTAAGTTATAACGTTGCAGTTCATACTTTCAGTTTCTAATCTAGTTTGGAGTTTTAGAACATACGCAAATGATTTTATTTAATAATAGATTCCCTCAACCCAATTTGGAAAAAAGAGACAGTCCTGTTGAACATTAGTCTCTCACTGTTGCATTCTTACAAATTACTTAACTGCTATAAACACATAACACAAATATTCTGACGTTACATCAGCCTCTCAGATTATTTTGCACATCTTCCCATTTAACAACAAAAAACAGGCTGCTGCCATATGAATGGGCTGCTAATACTGCCAAAAGAATACAATTTGGGAAATTGTCACATCAAAGTGCTTCTACAAGTTGTTGCTGTTCATTTACAAGGGAGGAGTATTTTCCCTCCTGGTCTTGTCACTACTGGCTGGCTGAGCAGTACCTTGCTTGCTAGCCAGCTGTTTAGCTAGTGTGGCTACGGCTTCTACCATGCTAACAAGCCTCACTAATCACCTGTTACATGCAGTGATTTCAACCACATTTAATCAATTCTGCGAATTGTGGACAGGGGATTTGTTTATTGGCACTGAAATGTGAATCAAATCAAATCACATTTATTTGTATAGCCCTTAATCACCGTTAATCTCTAAGGACTTCACAGTGCCCAACATATGAAACAGTAAATGGTTAGTACACGACATCCCCCAGCCTTGGACCCTCACAGAGGACAAGGAAAAACTCCCAAAAAACCTTTTTGGGGAAAAATTGGAAGAAACCTCGGGAGGGGCTACTCAGAGAGGGATCCCCCTACCAGGACGGTTTGGGCGTGCAATAGATGCAGAGTTTGGGCAAGCAGCCTATACACAATGCATAAAAGTCAGGTCAGTTATTAACCATTGTCGACCCATTTGTTGAACAAATTTTCAAACTACTCACCTTCAAATCTGCCAACTCAGCACCTCTGGCTCTGGCTCATCAACTCATTACTCTCTGAACCTTCTGCTATTTCTAAAGATGAATTCTATCGGCTTACATCGGCCACAGCCACATGCACAGCTGCTTAAACACTATCTGTCCCAAGGGCTCAAAATGAGGCAGAAAAAAAAGGGCTTCTAGCACCAAGGGCAAGTCCCAGAGTTTTGTTCCCCACTCTAACATGCTGATCGCGGCTACATGGACCTTCAAGGTGAAGGTTGATCCGCTGCCATCCAACAGAGACTGCATGACTCGCAATATGGACAGGCATGGGTGGGAGGAAGGTTCAAACTGATCTGGACCACAGCCTAGGCACAGTCCTTAAGCAATGGGTTTTCTAGGGCTTGTCTGGCAGTGCCAGCTGGGGTGCAGTCGTAAGCTATTATCATGTTGGTTTCACATTAACTGGCATGATGACTCAATGACCCATTGCTCTAGTTAAATCTATCACAAATAGTGGACGGAAATAGAGTTACAGTGGAGAGGTGTTTAGAAGAAGGCTGTTTCGAGAGCATGTTTAGTTCGAGCTTTCATTAGAATAATAGGAAGTGATCATGTAATCTTGACAATTAAAATATTTATCGAGCAGTTGCAGAAAAGTAGCAGTACAAGTCATGTAGCTGGCAGTCATCACATTCGGAGAACCCTGACTTCTGGGTACATTTATTGTGAAAATGGTCACATGAATACTGTCACTCTTGTTCAAACTAATGCATAACATTTCTCATCTCAATATTATGTGTATCATGTTTAATTTTGCATGATTATCCACTTGCCTGCTTTTCCATCTCAAATCTATATGCAGAGTAAATATCCACCATGGTCATATGGATACATTCGAAAGTGTAATTTAAATTTTCATTGAAGTAAGTTGAACTAGAATACAAAATGCTGTTCCTCATAAGTAGAGAAAACCTTATTGGCCTGAATAATTGTATGTTAGCCCATTGTTTGTGTGTCTTTGCAGTGATTGTTGCAAACATGCTAGAGGGAAATAGCATAACATTTTACACTTAGATATTTGCATGTCTTAGCATTACTCATGAGCACTAATGACTGAAAACATGACTGTGACAGTATCCGGGATTATTAGAAGTTCAGATGAATTCACAGATTTATCTCTTGTTAATTATCAGTAAAGAAGCTCCAGGCACTAGGATTAGAATTTCATGAATCAAGGGATTTCTCTCTTTACTAGTTGAGTTGTTCATATTCATCAACATGGATCACACTAGTAGAATAATGTGTTACAGATTGGAGACATTTCCGTCTGTATCAAACTACTGTTGCAGAATAAATAATAGATGTATATATGTGGAATAATTACCTTCATTTCATCCTAACTTACCATGTATGCCAGAATCAAATCCATACAAAGTAGTCACTGAACAGCTTGACCTGCTTGTAGGCTTAACAATTCTTTGAAACCAAATTACGAAGAAATCAATGCATGAAACACTGTCAAAGGCTGTGCATTTCCTGGGGATTTCAGGCGGCTCACTAATAAGGTCAACCAATGTAGCGAGGTTAAATGATAAGGTCTTTCCCAAGAGACGCTGTTCACCACCAAAAATGGATCTGCTCTCTCCAATATGTTCTCCAAAAAGGTTACCAAGCATTGCTGCCTTCATACCATATCACCAAGAAAATAGAACTTTTATTTTACTCACATTGGTTCTGCATTTTTGATCATGTAGCCACTTAAAGAGGATCAGGGAAAAAAAATCAATATTACATTACAATTCAAACTGTCTAGGTGTCCGTTTAAGCTAATTTCTTTGTTGACTGTAGACTGTTGGAGAATGCAGAATAAGCTTCCTTGTCCCCTTCGAGTAATGCTGAAAAATGCTAATAAGTATTTCAGAGAAACTGAAGAACACGTGCAAAAATATTTCCAAACTTTTTAAAATCACAAATGTCAAGGTATCCCTTTAAATATTAGCTTAAACTGAAATACTTTTACCAGACTGTGCTTCTGGCAGCCTCTAAATCCTCAGAGCATAGCTGTAGATGATCTTTTGGTGCGTAGAGTATTCCATAGCTCTCAGCTGAGACAAATTATAGTCTTAAAAAAATTGCTGTTAAAAGATAAACATTTTGTTAAACCTTAAATGACCTTTTATTTGTGCAATAAAATACAGTCCCAGTGTTGTGCTGTCACCAAGTGTATTAGTCACCAAGTGTATTATCTTCTGCAGACAGTTTCATTCATAGCAGTGCTGTTTTCATGCCTAAACCCCACATAAAATTCATGCTTAGAATCTAGCAGAACACAGGACACATTTAGCTAAACATGATTGGAAATGCAATCAAAAGATTGCCCATGCACTGGGAGGGATTTTAGAAGATTTTGAAAGGAAAACAGCAGGTGGCATAAGCTACTGACAAAAGCTAAAACTGCTGATTTTCCATCTTTGTTTGGAGCATTAAAGGTAAAAAAGACTACATGCGGCATGCATCCATGTAACGCATGTTATCCATACACTATTCTTCACACTTGTTTGTAAAGTTGTTGACAGGTTAACATCTTTCTGTGGCACGTGGCATGCCTCACTGTTGTTCTAACCAGAGTGGCTTCTTTTGTTTTTCCTCTAATTGTACAGTTATACCGCAGTTGCCATGCCGATGCTATACAACACTCGCTACAGTTCCAGGAGACGGGTCACAGTAATGATCTCTGTGGTGTGGGTATTGTCTTTCGCCATATCATGCCCCTTGTTGTTTGGCCTAAATAACACAGGTAAGAAAGAGTACAAATACTACCTACTTACAGCTGCCCTCCTGTCCCCTTAAGCAAAAGCTGTCTTCTTAGGCAAAAGTGCTTTTTCGTGGTATCTGATTAAATTGGCAGGACAATAGTGGAAGTATTATTCATACAGTAGTGCTGCACAGTGTGTAAGATTTCCTAGTGTATAATGTATACTATACATTATAGTATACATTCTGAATGATTATGTAACATATTTACTTTTGTAACTTACGGTTTTGCCACTCTTTGTGATGTGACAGCTAATAGACTGTCTGACATATTCTTTAACTGCTTGCACATATTTCATTAATATTACACTAGAAACCCAAGGCAGAATGACAGTTACAGTAGACATTTGCAATTACTACATGGGTGGATCTCTACTCTCAACAGACAATTCACATTTCATTAATTATTATTGACTCAATAACTGTGGCAATTAAACTTTTATTCCAAACTGGGCTGACAACAATGAGATAATAATAATAATTCTAATCATAAGAGTAACATTTATATAATAACTTTTTTGTTATTTTTAAAAAGGTTAACAAAGCATTTTGCAGAGCATAAGAACAACAGTAAGTGAAAAGAGAAAAACGACATAAAAGCATAAGATTGCATACAATTTGTCAATAATACATTACAAATGAAGAATTACTTTTATTGTTGTCAAATGCATCTTTCCCTCGGATTTTTAATTTGTATTTGTATTGTATTAAACTTTAATGTAATCTTTTAACAATTTAAATCTTTTTTTTAAATTGTATTGCTTTACCAGATTTTATTGCTTTACTGTGTAGTCTTTACTGATATTATTTCCTGTCAATCACTTTGTAACTTTGAAAAAGTGCTATACAAATAAATAATTATTTATTATATAATTAAGTATTTATTTATGATTATTATTATTATAATGGTGACCACTCGGCCCCCTTTGGTCATGAGTCTGGACTGTGGAACAGACAGGAGGGCTCTGCCTCAGGGTGCGTTCTGCGGCGTTAGAAGTTAAAATTCAGTAATGTAGCTAGGGGCAAAAAAAATGCTGTGCTTTAAAAGTAATCAGTAAAATCTTGAATTTGATTCTAAAATTAACAGGTAGCCAGTGCAGATTGGGGTGATATGGTCTCTCCATTTGGCACCAGACAGAACCCTTGCGGCAGCATTCTGGATAAACTGCAGTTGTGAAAGGTATTTTTGAGTGAGGCAGAAGTAAAGGAAATTGCAGTAGTCAATTAGACAAAACTGCAGTAGTAGAAAAACAATGTATTAATGACCTTTTCCCATTTTGTTTTTAATAATTCTCAGCTGCTCTCAAAACTTAAATTGCAATCAAAGAACACCTTAGGTGCCTCAGCAACAGGTTTCACATTTGAAGCTATGTTCCCCATTTTAGTGTGGAAAGTATTCAAAGATTCAGGGAGACCAAAAAGAACAATTTTGTATTTGCTGTTCTTACGTTGTTGGATGTTCTTGGAAATCCAGCTCTTAAAAGCACTTGTGCAGACTGTCAAGACAATTGGGGTCACTGACCTTTGAAGGGAGGCATAGCTGGATGTCGTCTGACATGCAGTCTAAACCCTGAATTCACCATGTGCTTGTCTCCACAGCTACTCGTGATGAGTCTCTCTGTGTGATCGCCAATCCGGCCTTTGTGGTATACTCTTCCATTGTGTCCTTCTACGTTCCCTTCATCATCACTCTGCTGGTTTATGTGCAAATTTATGTGGTGCTAAGGAAGCGAAGGAAACGCGTAAACACAAAACCAAAGCAGCACGCCTGTCAGGCTGCTGAACATAACATGGCTGCTTCACTGAAGGTGAGTTAGCAGTATGGACTAACCCACTTTTACAACCTCCTTATCAAACTGAAGTTGATGTAGACCTATATTATGCTAGAATTGCTAAACTCTTTTTTCATTCTGTACTGTACTTCCCAGGAGATCTAGCATCCTAGCTAGATGAGTTGTGGAACACTGCTTGAAACATAAAATGTTGCTACAGAACCCAATAATCTGTTGCCCTTTGAACTCATTAGAAAAACAAACATTTTGTTCTCACTATGAAAATGCAATCATTAATGTTCTCAACCCAATTATCCCTGACAGTTTTATGGACAGGCACTGTATTATGTATTATTTATATTTATTATTATTTATATTAACAACATACAGTATTGGAGGAAAACCCAGACATGAAGAAGATTGAGTTTTTCTGAAAAACAATGGGTAACATTCGAGACAAGGGACTGAAAGGGCGAGGCTCAATTATCCCTAAGGCATTATGTGAGTGTTTTATCCAATATTTAGATGTACTTTACCATAACTGCTTACATCAGAGAAACCCATTTTAATCTTGATGTTACATTTACTGGATTGGCAGGTTTCTGTGTCAAAAGCCGCAATGCAACAGTAATTATCATTGGCCTTAAATTACCTTTTTCTTTTCTGGTTATTGATTTTACTGACATATGAAGATCAATGAGCTCAGCACAGGAAACCAAGTAATGCTTTTCATCCAGCGCACTACATTACTGATGTTCACGCATGGTTTTTCCCTGTTTTTTTGTGTGTGTGTGCGTGCATGTGTGCATAGGTATGTGTGTGTGTGTGTGTGTGTGTGTGTGTGTGTGTGTGTATGCGTGCGCGCATGTGTGTGCATGTGTAGAGAAAGAGAGACAGAGAGAAATAGACTGTTAACAGTAAAGAGCAGAGCAGGGTGGAAAATGGCTTGGCAATTTTCAAGAAATGTAGACTTCATGGACAGTTGAGAGTTCTTATGGCCCATCAATAACCAATGAAATTGTGATATTAGGCTACATGATCTGTGTAGTCTTTATATGGCAGCATATTGACAGATTGGGTACATAATGATTATGGAATCAAAGCATCTGATTTCAATGGCGTTTCACTTATACTGTTAATTGTTGGATGAGACTGTTTCATCTGAGTGAGAGTTGTACATTTTATTGCATTTTCAGGTTCATGTAATTGAGTTTCATACTGCAGATCAGATTCTTGCTAAATAGCCTTTCTGTGCTAAAGCTAAGTGTAGCTTTATTTGATCTGGCAGGCTGTGGTACCTGTGCTTAGACAACCTTGTAGCAGCTGAGCTTTGACATAGTACCCTCTTCTGTCCTGTCACGGCT
>CABFOQ010031809.1:4680-14954 GCA_900660455.1 Gephyroberyx darwinii
ATTGGGAAAGCCGACGATTTTCCTGAGCTGAGCGACACAGATTGGCTTTGTTTTGCTTTTGCTGTGGACATATTGACATATGAGCTGAACGTGAAGCTACAAGGGAAAGATCAATTTGTGCACGAAATGTACACAAACATGAGAGCCTTCAAAGCCAAGTTGACTTTGTTCTCAAGACAAATTTCAAACAAATCATTCACTCATTTCCCCACACTAGCGACGCTGAAAGAGGCCCCCTCGACATGTGAAGAAATACAGCAAATCACTGGACGACCTGCACGGAGAATTCTGCCGTCGGTCACTGGTCACTTCAGCTGGTGTCATGTCCCCTGTCACAAGACTCTGAAACAGCGCCGCAGGAGTTGCAATTGGAACTGATCGATCTTCAATGTGACTTCGTCTTAAAGGAGAAGTTCAACTCTCTTAAACTGGATGAGTTTTATGCTTCACTAAGCAAAGCAAAGCGTTTCCAAACATTCGGAAGATGGCACAGAGGATGCTGGTGTTGTTTGGCTCTACCTACGTGTGTGAGCAGATGTTCAGCATGATGAACATCAACAAAGCACGCCACAGATCCCAGTTAACTGATGAACACCTCAGATCTGTCCTGAGAATTGCCACAACCAAACTGACACCAAACTTTGATGCACTGGCAAAAAAGGGTGACCAACAACACTGTTCCCACTGAAATTGAATGTAAGTTTCTTTACTTTTTATGAAAAAAACGCATTTAATAAATAATAAGTAAAAAAAAACATCTTACTATTCGTGCTTTGGCAACCCCCGGTCATACACTTGCGTGCTTTGGCTACCCTTTAAAGGGCGAAACTTTTTATGTAATGGCTTTTACATGTAATTTATATTAGTTCACACAAACACTCACCATCCATCTGCTACTGGCCTGGCCCGTCTGTCAAATTTTAAAACCCATTGTGGCCCCTGAGTCAAAAAGTTTGCCCACCCCTGGTCTAGAGTAACAAGAGAATCCTAAAACGCTGTATTTTCAAATAGGTCAGGGTGACTCAAGTCGAGACTCCGATCCTTAGGGAGAAAGGACTAGACAGGGTAAAAAAGCGGTTAGTGATACCGCCTAAACCCAACAATAGGTCTAACAACCTTTCACGCCCGTCTCTACAGTCTGCAGACTTTGTCTTGCAACCCCCTTTGGCTGTTAAGTCTATAATGTCACCAAATATGGGGTCCAAAGCAACGCATCTCCACAAACTCCACCAAGTGTGCAAACTAGACTCTTTGGTTGTATTCTTCCTGGAACTCACACACAGTCGACCTCCACTTGTTACAGAGCTTGAATGGCAACTTGGAAACAATAATTCTAAGATTAGATTGGTTTTCTTTTCTAACTCCTCCAAGAGTTGAACGTCCTGCATTGTGCTGCAACACCCTGTTAAAAAAAGTGTATAGGCCCGCAATGCTTTTCCATCCTCTGCTCTTATGGGTGCCCAGCTCAATGCTTTATCTACATATGCTGTGATAATCTTCATCTCATTAACAAAGTTCCATTCATGCTGTTGCTTTGCTTGCCTGTATCCTTTTGCTGGATCCATATGTAAACAGCTGCGAACAAGCTCTCTTGGCTGCCCACTTGTATATTGCTCTAAATAATAAAGCCTACCTTGATTACTATCAGTTTTTGCTTCAATGCCATGCTCAAAGGCTTTGAGAAACGACCTGTACTGAAGTGGATCACCATTGAAAACTGGTATCTCTCTTGTTGGAAGAAGAGAGTGCTGTAGCTGTTTCACCAGAATTTCTGTTATGTCATTTTGTCTTTTCATGATATTGACGAGGGTCTGATCATTCTGAACAGAATTTACAATCTGCCTGTTGGCTCCATCCATGCGTTCTGATTCTGTCTGCTGAACCTGTTCTGCAGTGTGTGCATTGGAGCCCTCAGCTGTCCGTCTTCTTGGCTTCATGTATTCAGTAAGTGTGGAAGTGTCAGAAGCGTCAAGTTTTTTCCTCCTTGTTTGAGCTTGAGATGCTATTTTGCATTCCTCCAGGACTTTAATTTTTGCATCTGCTGCTGCCAGCTCAGATTCAAATTCCAGCCTTTCTCTCCTTGCCTTGAGTTGGGTTTCTTCCATATCAAGTGCATGTTTTTGTTTCATAACTTCAGCTTTAGCTCTGAGAGCAGCCCACTCTGATTCAGCTTTCCGACATGCACTAGATGTACTTGAGCTGCAGCTGCTTACACTTGACCTCTTCAACAGAAGAGATACACTGTCCTGAGGCCCAATGGCACCATCCAAGAATGACTGTTAAATTGTACATGCATCACCAAGCATCCAAACATCCACGTCATTTAAAAACTCCTTAAAACGAATTAATTTAGGCTCATACCAGTCACAATGATCAGCCTCCCTTTCCTCTTTGGGCAACATTGATTGCAAGTCCATAAACTCCGCCAACAAGTTATTAAATGTCTCCACATGACTCTTAACATTTTCCTTATTTTCATCACCATCGATTAATGATTGAATTTCTTTACTTTTCCTCGTTAACGCACCGAGTTTCCCTCGGCGAGTACCAATTAATTTGTATAGTTTCATCCACAACCGCATCCTTTTCCGAATCAGATGCCATTTCATTTCTTTTAATTCAATTCAATTTAATTCAAACGTTTGCTTATGCGTTGTTTAATGACTTGCGACATTTACTTAAGACCTTACAAACACTTGAGTCCAAACAGTTGCTCCAAACAAAAGCAATGAATCTGCGTCCCAAGTCCATTAATTTTTCAAACTTAAATGTATTGGCTTTCGATGTTCCAAAGCTTCATAAGCCGCGGACAACAGGGTAACTTTTCAGACACACCTCCAATATGAAACACTCCAACTCCACTTGTAGATAAACTCAAGATTGTTTATTATAAGCCTTCGAAAAAGGCGCAAACTGCCAGGCTTTATAATTCCAAAATACAAAATGATAATCAACGATGGAGATGATTGTGATAACGATGATCGTTAGTGTGGTTGAAAAATTGTATGGCTACCCCATCTATTGTCCCACATTACCAGCCTCCACGTAAGCATCCCTCTTAAAGGTGAGTGTAAACTTTCCATTAAAGGAGAGTGTCCATTAAAGGTAAAGGTAAGTGCGGTAACAGTAACATAGGCTGGGGGGGGGTAATCATTCCAGAATGTGTCAAATGTTAATAATTATTGTTAAATAAACATGATTATAACCAAATGATCAATAACATGATTACTTACGGTATAGAAAGCCAATTAATCTACCAAAAAATATTCTAAACAAGATAGATGGCTCCAACAACTGTATTTATACTCTCCCTCAGCACCTCTCTCTAATTTGCCCAACACACAGTTAGAAAGAGTGGCCATCTGATCATGGGCAGTGATTGGATTAGAAGGAGTCATGTAGGTGTGTCTTCCTACGGGTTGGCAGCAATCAGCCAATTATCAGACGATGAACTTCACCCTTTTCATCATTGGCCATTCTTGATTGACCTCAGGTGAACACCTCATTCTTGATGAAGCAGAGTACAAATAGTAGTATATATAGTAATAATAGTCTTGCTAGGTTTAGGCTGCTGCTGCTAAAACGATGAGTTTGAAAGCAAAGTGCAGTTTACAGCAGGGGAAAAAGAGTTTTCCAGTTTTGTCTAGTAACTAATTTAATAATGAAAACAAGCCTGTAAATATTATAACACAATTGGCCACATCAATTATAATATCATTGCCTTAATATAACCACTTTGCTTTCGCTTCAGGAACACGTACTACAAGAGCTAAAAAAGCTGAGGAAGGGGATGGGATAGAAAAATGTAGGCCATAAAGGAAATTGCCAATGACACTATCTTTTCACAAACAATACTATCTGTTATTTTTATGTTCATTCCACTTATTTCTTGACTTCTAACAGACATTCTTGCAGCAGAGGTTGCGAGAGTTCAAGATATTCTAGGCAGCACAGCACCTCAAGCATGTACATACAGTAATATAATTTTGTCTTTTAATAACTTATTGGAATTTCTGCCTGTGGCCTGATCAATGGGTAACTCCAGCATTTCATGTCTCTTTTGGTAGCTACATCAACCACTCAGGAGCCATCACTTCATGATGTGATGGGGGAAGGGTTCCACGGAATTCATCAAAGGCTGGATGCCATTCATGCAACAATCAAAGAAGGGGTCAGTGTGTTTTGGATGGTGAAGACAAATTGACTTTTCAATTAATATTCACTGTCCAAAACTGTATGATGTGCACTGTACAATAAATGATATAATTGCACTTAGTAATATTTGTCATTATTTTGACTTCCAGTTGAACTTACTTCAGAAGCGTGGTGCTCCAGATGGTAAGGGCTCAAAACATCATCAAGCTGCTCGCGAGGAATATCAACCTCCATCAAAAGCTGTCACAGATGAGGTAATTGAAAAGACTGCCTTCAGTGTATATACTTGGAAAGTATATTTTTGTCTGCATTATGATTTTGAGATTTTGTTCCAGAATGTTGACGAATAGGACGAAGATAGATTTGTAAGTAGGCCAAACATTTAAACTGTTTTCCCTTATGCTATATTGTCACAATCATTGTAGCCTTTGCACAAATGTTTCATGGACCAGAGAAGAGGTTATTGTTATGTAAAGTCTAGTATACTAAGTATGTAACCAAGGGGTATCCGTGGTTATTCTTACGAGATGCACGTGATGACATATGTAGGATGGTTCGACAGTCTGAATACACATGAGTAAATGAGAGCATGCTGTCCGAGTTGTCATTTTATTATAACAAACATTACATGGTGTCAGAAGAAACTTGAAACTGAGCATGGCTCAATTATAACCGCCGTTTTCATTGGGTCTGCAAGGCAACCTGGCTGAGAATTGGAGGCTTTGGGCGCAGAAGTTTGAGCTTTTTCTCGTCGCGAGGTACGGTGCGCCACGTTTCTGCATGTAGCAGGAGAAGAAGCTGTGAAAGTCTTCAACACGTTCGAGTTTGCGGATGACGAAAGGAACAAGATTGCCGAGTTGGAGGAAAAGTTTCAGCAATACTGTGAGCCAAGAAAGAACTTACCATACATCAGACACGTTCTTCACGAGAGCTCAGGAACCAGTCGAGAGCATTGACGCCTACGTAAAGCGAAAGACTGTGAGTTCGGAGATTTTAATGATTTGCTAATAAGAGACAGAATTGTGTGTGGCATCAGAGAAGATAATGTGCGTGCAAGACTACTAAGAGAAGCCAATTTAACTCTCAAGAAAGCTATTGATGTGTGTCGTGCCAGCGAGATTACGTCCAGTCAGGTCAAAGTTCTAAACGAGGAGGTAGAAGTTCACAAAAGTAGGAGCATTCACAATGCTAAGAAGACCGACAGGGTCAAAGCAAGACCAGCACAGACCGAATTTCGAAGCAGAGAGAGTGGAGCTCAAAATGACCGAGCAGAATGTTCATGCTTGTGGCTACAAGCTACAAGCTGAATGTAATGTAATTTCTGCAAATGTGTTCAAGTCACTGGGAGTCAGAGACAAACTCAAAAAAACAGGATGCAAGTTGATTACATATTCTGGCCACCAGATGTCACCATTGGGACAGATATCGCTCACCTGTGAGTACAAAGGACAGAAGCAAAAAATTGATGTCCAAGTCATTGACAGTGATGCACCAGCCATACTAGAATGTGAAACGTGAAAAATTAGGCATGGTGAAAAGAGTGCATGAAATCAAAACCAAAGATCACATTTTAAAAGACTTTGATGATCTGTTTACTGGAATGGGGTGTTTGCCAGGGCATCACCGTATCCAGACCCAAACGTTCCACCAGTGATACATCCACCACGCAAGGTTGCCATCGCACTCAAAGACAAAATTGTGGAAGAGTTACACAGAATGGAGAAAATGGGTGTAATCGTCAGACGAGAAGAACCAACTGACTGGGTGAACAGCATGGTCACAGTGGTAAAGCCAAACAAAATCAGGATACGCATCGATCCACAAGACCTGAATCGAGCCATAAAACATGAACATTACCCACTACACACGGTAGAAGAGGTGGTATCCAGTATGCCAAATGCAAAGATCTTCTCTGTGCTCGACGCCAACCAGGGATTCTGTCAGATAAACCTTGAAGAAAGCTCCAGACTCTGCACATTCAACACGCCGATTGGGAGTTACAGATTCCTTCATCTTCCATTTGGGGTGTCGTCTGCGAGTGAAGTGTTTCAGCGAACAGTCGCACAGATGATTGAAAGACTAGATGGTGTGGTTATCATTGATGATATTCTAGTCTGGGGAGAGACTGTAGAGGAACATGACAGAAGACTTGTCAGTGGCTACAAAGAGTAAGAGAGTAAAATCTCAAGCTGAACAAGAGTAAATGCAAAATAAGAACATCAGAAATCACATACATTGGACATGTTCTCACAGCAGACGGACTCAAGCCAGATGAGGAAAAAGTGAGAGCTATGGTGCAGATGCCAACACCTGAAGACAAGCCAGCACTGATGAGGTTCATGGGCATGATCCACTACCTAGCCAAATTCATTGCAAACTTGTCTGAAGTCAGTGCTCCTCTAAGAAAGCTTTTGGAGGGCAACGCACAATGGCACTGGGAAAACGAACAACAGAAGAGTTTCGACAAACTGAAGGCATTGGTAACGAATGCACCGACACTGAAATACTATGATGTCAGAAAACCAGTAATTCTCTCTGTGGACAGTAGCTCAGAAGGAATTGGAGCAGTAATCCTTCAAGATGAAAAGCCTGTGGCTTATGGATCTTGTGCACTGACAGATGCACAACATAGATATGCACAGATAGAGAAGGAACTGTTAGCTATACATACATGCCAGGAAAAGAAATGCACATAGCAGATGCATTGAGCCGAGCATATCTGAATGAGCAGAACGAAGATCCAGTAGCTGAAGAGCTAGAAGTTAACTGGATCACACCACAGTTACCCATATTCCGGAATGCAACAGCTGCTGATCCAGAAATGCAACTACTACGGACAATGACTGGATGGCCAAATGAGAGAAGCGCCGTTCCAAAAGATGTTCAGGCATATTAGACATTCAGAGAAGAAATAAGCTACACATCAGGACTGTTATTCAACATTGCAAAACTCATTGTACCAAATCAACTGAGAAAAGAGATGCTGAACAAGATCCATGAGGCATACCTAGGAGTAGTGAAGTGTAAGGAAAGAGCAAGGGACATTCTATATTGGCCAGGCATGTCAGCTCAGATCGAGGACTATGTGTCACAGTGTGCTGTGTGCAATGCCAACAAGAACAGCAACCCAAAAGAACCCTTAATGCCACATCCACTGCCAGGAAGACCATGGTCAAAGATTGGGACTGACCTGTTCCACTACAATGGATATGAGTACTTCTTATGTGTGGACTACTACTCAAAGTTCCCAGAAATCAGCAAATTGTCCGACACCACCACACAGAGTGTCACTGACGCTTTGAAGTCAACATTTGGCAGGCATGGCAGTGCAGAATTCAGCCAGTTTGCAAGTGAATGGGAGTTCCAACACATCACTTCGAGCCCAGGGTATGCACAGTCAAAAGGACAGGCTGAACAAACTGTTCAGACCATCAAGAATCTACTCAAGAAGGCTCAGTGTGGCAAAGGAGATCCTTACATTGCACTATTGGAATACCAAAACACACCACTAAAGGGCATAGGATTCTCACCAGCACAGCTGCTGATGGGTCGTTGGTTGAAGTCCAAACTACCAGCATCCACCACACTGCTGATGCCTGAAAGCAAAATTCAAATCCAGGACAAGCTTAAAGAGAAACAACTGAAACAGAAAAACTACTTTGACAGACAAAGACTCTACCTGAACTGCACAGTGGAGAGAGTGAGAATTCAAAAGGGAGATGAATGGCAACCTCATTGGCAGACATCAACAACCAAGATCGTTCGTTGTCCAAACGCCAGATGGAAGGACATACAGAAGAAACAGGAAAAACCCTCTGAAGACTGGAGAAAGAGATGTCATACCAACCTCAGCTGATGCAGACATCAATTCCCGCTTTGAGTCACTGCCTAGTGATGAAGATAAACCTGCAGAGATCACAGAGCGAGATGATTCTCCAAGTACTGATTTGCAAGAAGACAAGAAGACTATCACCAGATCGGGTAGACTTGTGAAAATGCCATCTAGATACAAGGACTGATCACACAGTAACTCGAATAGTTATATCCCATAGAGACAGTCATAGTTAGAAAAATGAATAAAACTGTTACAAATTGTGCAAGA
Organism: Gephyroberyx darwinii; assembly: GCA_900660455.1. Lineage (NCBI taxonomy): Eukaryota > Metazoa > Chordata > Actinopteri > Trachichthyiformes > Trachichthyidae > Gephyroberyx > Gephyroberyx darwinii. The sequence continues at coordinate 12,938 of CABFOQ010031809.1, forward strand.
TTGATTTAGATGTTTTGTTGAAGTCAGCAACAAAGAAATGCACAATTGTTTTGTTTCCTTGATGTTTATGTTTTAGAAAAGAGAAAAAAACAAAACTTAAGAAGGGGGATGTTATGTAAGGTATAGTATGTTAAGTATGTAACCAAGGGGTATCCGTAGTTATTCTTACAGGATGCACGTGATGACGTATGTAGGATGGTTCGACAGTCTGAATACACGTGAGTAAACGAAAGCACGCTGTCTGAGTTGTCACTTTATTATAACAAACATTACACTTATCTTAGGTTATCTTTTTATTGTTTGTTTGATGTACAATGGCATCAACTTGAGGGACGTCGGAGAGGCATGAAAAGCCTGGCCTTTATGCCACCTCCCTGATGTCCCTCCTATTTACAGAGGAGGAAATGCACCAAGGGTGGGTGGAACCCACAAACAAATCCACAAAACCTGCACTGCATGTGCAAAATATTAATCTGATAAAGGGTAAGAAGCACATTCCCATTGCGTTTGAGCGCTACCAATTTCTGTCTTTAACAATAATGTTCTATTCTAGAATGTGTAGGTGAAGGATTTGGCTCAAAAACCATTGCAAAGACCTGGCCTACACTCAGAAATAGTATGAATCAGAAGTGTCTGGACACAATGAAGAGGTGGCGGAAGAATGAAGCTCAACAATGAACTTTTTCTTTGACATTTACTTTTGATGGAACAATTAAAGTGTATAATAAAAAAAAATATTTCACTTAAATTGAGTGTTTATTGTATATGACTTGAGTGGAGATGGGGGAGGGCAGGGTAAAGCAGGTCAACCCAGGTTAAAATCTTGATTAGGATCCTGCTTGCTTGATCTTGCCAGGATCCTTAGAGATCTTGTAGGATCCCCGAAGATTCTTTAGGATCTTGATAGGAGCTTTAAAGATCTTGATGGGATCTTAACAGGACCCTTAAGGATTGTTAAATATATTGATAGGTTCTTTAAAGATGTTAACATGACCCTTAACAATCTTACTGTCCTTTTTTTTTTTTTTTTTTTTTACATTTCTTAAGTCAAACAGTCTTTGATAAGATAAGTTTGTTTATTTACATATGATATTAATCAATTGCACCTTTGTCAAGGTGCTATATTCCTACGCAAGATCTTGAACAGGATTCAATTCCAGATCTTACAAGGATCCTGTGTCCTGGTAAGATTTTACTAAGATCCTGACTCGTAACAGGATATTTGAGAGATCCTATCGACAGCCAGGATCTTGCTTCTAATTAGGATCCTAGGTGGATCCTACAGGATCCTGGGAAAGATTTTTACCAGGGTGTGTAAGTGTGATAACTGCAGAGGCTAACTCATATTTCTGCAACATTCTGAACCTTTTACCTGGAGGTCTTTAAAGATCCCACCAAAATCTTGTAAAATCCTGGTGAGATATGTAAATGTCCTATGTAATTTTACTGTACAAATAATAAAATGATCATGATGCATAGGACACTGGGGAAGATGCTGATTAAAAATACTGGCTTCTCCGACAACTATTTTATAGCCATTATATTCTACTTTGAAATTTCAATTCTGTGCCGGAATTGTAAAGGTCCACCTATCAGGTTCCTCATAGAATAAAGTGTTCTAGTGTTGATCAGGAGAAACTGTGATGTAGGGGTTAGGGCACAGAGCTTGTAACTGCAAGGTTGGTGGTTCAAATCCCCTCTGTGACCATTCAATGGCACCTTGATAAAGTAGCAATTGAATAATATATGTAAATAAGCAACTTATGTAAGACTGTTTGACTTAAGAACCTATGTAGTGTGTGCAGGAGATACCAGGTCTCTTGCTATTCCCTTTGATCAGACAGAACACAGATCAACACCCAAAGACTAATCACATTCTTTTCCAGGACCTTGATCAAAAGTCGAGACCCCTGCTGTGCTCCCAGGGTCCCAAGAACCCCCTTCCTCAGCAAAAGGGGGGGTCTACCCATAAAGCCATCAAAATTAACACTTTGCAGACTCGACTAGCCCGCTCTGG
>CABFOQ010031810.1:0-16326 GCA_900660455.1 Gephyroberyx darwinii
TTGCCCACCACCCTCTTCCTCAGGGCTTCGTCTGGGAAACCCTGTCCCTTGGGTTCTGGGCGGCCCTCGGGGGAGCCTCTCCGCCTCCTCCTCCAGACCTCGTCCTGTTCCGCGTCCTCCTCCTCCTCTTCGTCGTCGTCTTCCTCGCCGTCGGCCTCCTGCTCCTCCTCCTGTTGCTGGATCAGCCTGGCTTGCTCCATTGACTGTTTCTCTGCAGCGCAAACATTGAAGAGACAGTGACCCTTCACAGCTCCGCTACAAACAAGCTACACTTCAAAAACAACTCAAATGTAATTCAGAATCCTGTTTATATATAGACAAACTAAATGAGGGCCACGGGCTGATGTAACGGGATTAGTCTGTCTGCACACCGGGTTTTTTACTCCACACGTTAAATGGATAAGGGCACATTAGTTCACCACTCACTCTGGTAGTAGTCTGAGGAAGAGAATCGGCGTGACGGGAAGACAAAATCGGCGATGAACACCAGTATCTAGAAAGACAACAAGTAACGTTTTTCGTTATTTCGTTCAACGTTTGTTCATCGTTTTGTTAAAAAGGTGTGCAAGATAACTCACCAGTCCCAGTGCGAGGCCGGAGAAGAGGGTGGCCAAGCCGAAGATAACATATGATCCCCAGACAGGGATGCCCAACTGCTCTGTCAGGTAGTTATGACAACGCTGAAAAAGAGGAAGACAGATATATTTTTATTCCAGGGAGCAAAACAGTGGTCGATTTCCACACCGCTGTGGTGTCAAATTCCATGAACATGCACCCTGCACAGTGTCACTTTCCTGTACATCAGGTGTCTCCAACTGGAGTTTCTGATAGTGTAGACGGCCAGCGATACACATCTGCACGTTCTGGACATGTTATCTACATCTGCAACTTGAATGTATTTGATAAAATGTGTCGTTTTCTTTACAACACGTGTCTACACACCTAGACACACTCTGTACCAAAGCACGGCCTTCTTCTGTAGACCTGTTAGTGTGATTACCAGAAGATTTCTGTACATCCAGAATTGTTATTTCCTTTCATCAAAAGATCTATATCGAGGGTTTGGAGCCAGAAGTAAGAAACTGGCATTTTGAGATCTCTATATCAAGTAAAAGCACTTGAGGAGACATTTTTATGTCTGTCAGTGTCTGTTTCTTTTTGTTTGCCCGCCTCGAGGTCAAAGTCAGCTACAGCTGGTAGGGATTCAGTGTCTTGCTCAAGGACACATCAGCAGGGCAGATCCTAGCCAACACAGGGCTCAAACCTTGAAAATGTAACAACATCTACAAGCAACAAAGCCTAAAGAACTTAAGGTTAAAATATGAGATAATACATTTTCATGACATCTTTTTAAAACTCATTTTTTAAACCTGAGCAGTGGAGGTGACAAGCTACTTCTGCATGAAGCCACTTCCCCCTGCATCAATACTTGTAGTGTGTTTACTGTATGCTTAGTCTACTGTCCTACAGCACATCCTTTCTTCAGTATATGTGAGGTCATGTTATGTTTGTTCAGCAATTTAGTGTGTAAATACTGTATCATGTAACTGTCTTGTAATGTGTTTGCTCAATGAACCAGGTCAGATTTCTTGTGTACCTATTGCACATCTCTTTTTTTTGTAGTAGTTTTACACTCTGCTGAGTAAGGACACACATGCCACTTTCTATGGACTGTACCAAATAAAATAAATATCTCCCGATATATAATAGTTATCCTGTTGCCAGTCACTGCTTCCAAGAATGAAATCCTCACTTACCCGGATAAACATGGAGAGCTTGAACAAAGCAGACATTGAATTCATTCTGCCAAAAAAAGAGGAAATGCCAGCATGTAATTAAATAAGGTTTTGTCAAGTTGTAACATAACTACACAGCCTCTGTGTGAACAATGGCGAGAGGAGGAAGGGGCGATGATACTGATACGATGAGTGGGTTTCTTATTTCAAAACCTATGGAAAGATGGTAAGAAAAGAGTCTGCGACGCAGGCATCTCATTTCTTTCTGTTATTCTGAAGCGAAGGGGTACAACAGTGATACAGGGATCGCTGGGCTGGTAACAGAATTAGAAAATGTAGTGTTCTGTCATCACTGCAAAGTCAAAACTTAAAGAGTTTCATATCAGCGTCATCACACTGCAACAGCTGTAAAGTCAGGAACTCACAAAATGGAAGACGGCCCAAACCAAGAGGAAATTGGCTCTATCGCTTGCCACTTCTGCTCATCAATGAAACTAAGGAAGTCATCTTTGGTACGAGCTCCTTGGTACTTGCGGAACACACCGTCCTTGCAACTAAAACACACACACACACACACACAGAGCAAAACTCTGAGCTGTATCGATGCTGACAAATGACAAAGTTGCTGTTTTTTGCCCAAATTGATGTTGGTGTATAACAAAAACGTGCAAATGTCAACATATCATCTTTTCAAAATGTTACTTTGACATCATCCAACAACTCACAAAAGAAAATGACAGTTTTAAACTAAGTAAAGAAACTATTTTCTGTTCAAGATTGTTCAAGTCTGATTAAAACACAGATATCCTAAGTTATATCACTCACAGGAAACACAAAAAAACCACAAAATACCAGAGAACTTACTGGTAAATAGTAGGAAGTGAGGTGATGATGAATCGACCACTCAAACCTTACAGGGGAAGGAAGATTGTACTGTTAGTGTGCAGGAAGGAACAGTTTAGCTCTTAACTAAACTGAGGGGGTTTCAGATTAACATTTGACAGGCAGGCTAAGTTAATGGGCGAGTCTTGAGGGATCCTACAGTAGCTTTGAAATACAGGAGCAAAAGTCTAGCTGCTCCCATAGGAAAGGTCATTCAGGCCTACCAGGTTGTTCTGTAACGTCCACCTTGGCTATGTTGACCCCCATGTCCTCCCCCCAGTCCGCAAACTCAGTCCACACAGGCTGGAGCTGCTGGCATGCCGGACACCAGGGTGCAAAGCTGAGGACATTTAGGAGAACCAAGCACAATATTTGTTATTTCACAAGGAAAGCGTCAACCTTAAGAGAATCACTGACAATGGATTGAGATTGACTCATCATTGATTATTAACTTAACAGCCCTAACATAATACCAGCCGGTTACATAGAGAAGTTAGCAGTTAGCATAGCTATTCTTGGCCATTTAGCAACCAGCACAACGTGGAGCCCAACAAGATAACAATCAGATAAGATATGACATTCAGACTTTAAATCTTACGAGGAGCGAAGAAAGCATGTCAAAATTATTCGCGCTAACTAAACGGACGAGCTAGCTAGCTGCTTAGCTTAGCATTTAACACTTAGCATGGCACTGACAATTCAATCATCCATTCTCCTGTCAAGATTTCCTCCCAGTTCCCGTCGGTAATTTCTTTGGGGCTGTCGTGCTTGGCGGCAGCTGCCTGAGACGTCAAACATGTTGCCAGAATAAAATAGCATATCCATGTGTTATGTTTTGTTTGCCATGGTAAGGAAAACATTGTTTCGTAAATCCTCCTAGCCAGAGAGCTAGTCGCCATGTTTAGCTCCATTTGTGACAGCCCGGTCACTTCCGGTAAGCGCCCGAACATCAGAGTCAGATGGCCAAGGCATACAGATACTTAGCAGGCTCAAAGAGGGCAAATGTATTTTCTGTTCAAAGTGATATAAGAAGTCTTGTATTGCTTAGTTCACGTTCAAACTATCAATGTTAAGGGTTTGAATTATGATTAACTAAATGGACATGGTTTTCTTCCAGTCTTTCCTCTTATCACATAAATATATTGTTATATTGTTACAACTAAAATCAGCAAATCACCTTCCAAGCCCATTAAAAAGGAAAAGAATAAAATGATCTTTCTCTTCTCTGTGTATAATAGTCTATTACCAGTAGGGGGCGCTGTTATCCCTGAAATGACTCAAGTAAGTTTCCTATTAGAGAGAAATCCGTGTATTTGTGTATTCTGACTCTCTGTGTGTGTGCGTATTGTGTGTATGTATATGTACGTGTGTATGTGTGTGCTCTTGAGTGTATGTTTGCATGTTTGTGTGTATGCATATACTCTTCTGTGTATGTGAATGTGTGTGTGTGTGTGTGTGTGTGTGTGTGTGTGTGAGCGTGCCTGTCTTTCTGTCTTTGAGGATTTAATTGTAAGTGAATCCACAGAATGAGAACAGTTATTATGGCAGAGAAACCTGCAGGCAGATAGCGGTGGCAGCCAGTTATCGGTGCACCTCACACTCTAAAAATACCCTGCAGATGACATTCTTTTGTGTCCCTGTGATCGCCCCCTTTCTCCAGCCACCAGCTCTGCTCCACTTACAGCGCAAAATGAATCTCCTCCCAGGGCAATCGTCTTCCTTCACCTCAATGGGACAATTAAAAAATAAGCCACAGACTGGGGAGTTTTGATATTGTTTCGTGCTTGTTCTCTCAAACTCCACTACTGGCTATTCCAGAGGAGAAGTTTCTCCGCTCAAGTCTCAAGTCATTTGTCTCAAGTCTCCAGCTCTGGTTCAGTCAGGCTGTTGCTGGTTGCAACCCAATTTGTGAAACAGGGTTTACCCACCTTTTCATCCTAATATAACTCTGAAATCATACCACACATTATTTGTACAGTCAGTCAGGGATGTTGTGGAGGGTAAACCCAGCTAAATCAGATCACCCACCTTTTTAGGCTGACATAAATCAGGTAAATTCACACTATACATCATAGTAGGTAGTATCAAATTGGTGTAAGTTATTTGAAGATCAGTTGTTCTAAAGGAAAAAGGCATAAATTAATAAGTTTCTGAAAGTATTATTGATTTTGGTTTATATAAGTGGTTGTGACATCTTATGATCACCAACTGGAGGTCATATAGTTTACCAACCTTTTTATGTAGCACCACAGTACTGTAATAAGTGTAATAATTCTAAGTATCAGACTAGTGTGATTTACAGGATAATCATGATTTGCGACAAAATAAACTTAACCAAGTGAAGACTAGCCTAGCGCTAGTTACATGCTAGCGAGCTGTGAGCCTCTTGGCAAACAATATAATAAGAGCAAATCACCACTAATAGTTCACTAATGCAACTTACCGGCTACAGCATACCCTTTTAGAGGCTGTCAGAGGAAGTTGTTATTTTACATCATTTGTTATGCCATAGGTTGGCATCTGCCAGCTGGTGTGTAGCCCAAAATCCGTATGGGAAATATGAATGGCCTTTTCAAAAAATGTCTAAAATTAGGGCTATGTTGAACGCCCACAAACTATGCAATGTTTTATTCCAGGGGTTAAAATTCATACACTTGATGTAAGTTGTGATCTCTATATTATATTATATGATATTATATGACATTATATTATATTATATTATTATTAATAATAAATGATTCAATAGCATTGCATTGAGTAATGATAGATAGTTGTTATACACATCTTGTTAGCAACAATCAACATGAAAAGTGATTGTAGGACAAACTTCACAAAGGTGATATGCATTTTAGTTTAGGGGATAACACACAGTATACCTAGTAAGCCTCTGTGTAGCAGACTTTATTTTTGGCATTTCTTGCAAATTCATATTTTTCATAGGGATTTTGGATTACACACCAAATGCTAACATTACAGCCTACAAAATTACATCACACTTCATCTCTCTATTATCTGCTATTTTCACATGTAATCATATCACTCAGCAGTCAAGAAGTTCGGTTGATTTTGTTTATTTCTAATCAAATCAATTAGCGCCACCTTGTGTCAAAAGACGTTGCTCCTTACTGCACTCGGCTAACTTGGTTAGAAACAGAAGATTTTTCCAATATTACTTTTAATTCGTTCAGAAAGCACAAAACCTCTGACTGCTGGTCACGTTTACGTTGCTATAGTTACAGTTCTGCTACAGTGTAACCATGGATGCTAGCTACAGACATTTCTATGGTTACAGTTCTGCTACAGTGTTGCCATGGATGCTAGCTACACACGTTTCTATGGTTACCGTTCTGTTAAAATAAGCCCCTTCATGGCGATCAAGACCCTGATGCGAAGTGTTAGCATGGCCAACTTTGGTAGCATTGGTAGAGGCTGAGGAAACAGGCTCAACGGTACGGAGCTCAACCAAACCCTTGAGAAACGAGGACCAGAAACCTCAGACCTCAGTCAAGGATGAGACAGAGATGGACGTCAATGTCAAGGATTTCAGGTTTAATTCAACAGCCACACGTGTGGGTCTCCCAATGAAAGACAATTTGCAGTTGTTCTGACTAATGTTGACTAGAGTGTGTGTGTACAATCCTTCACTTTACATCTTCAACAAAGGATTAAACCCAATTACAACAAAGACGTCCAACAAACAATATAAAAAAACCTAAATAAATCTTATTTTGTAAAATGACACAACCCCACCTTATTAGAAAACTAGGGACCGTGAAACGAAGCTAGCGAAATGCTATTTGATTTGTAGAAAAATGTGAAATGGTTAAAATCAGTTGCAGCCGCAGCAGTAACTCACGGGCCTCAGCTGGCCTATAACGGTTACTACCACACGCATTTCAGACATGCACAGTTCAACAAGGACCTAATAAAAATAATACTGTCATCTAGCAACACCAAGACAATCGATGCCTGTTCCTCCGGTAAGCACAATTCTTACTGGTTATAAATATCATATGTTCAATATTGAAATTCAACATTCAGTATTTCCCAGTTAGTTTACCTGGTCACAGATGGGAGATGTGAGACTGCAGGCCCAGCTTTTTATTTACCATTACATCTCTGGTTGGATGCGTTGTCTTTGTGAGCAACTGTTTTGCCAGCCGGGTCTTAGAGACTGTTACTATCCACGTGATGGCTGATGGGAGTCCAGTAATTTCAAGGTTTCGAGAATGATGAGTGAGAAGTGACACAGCGTGGGAGTGCGGAGGCAACACAGGCAGAATATGTGCTCCAAGCTCTGCCGAGCCTCTCAAACACTGAGTGCAAAACACAACATGTTTTCAAGCAGTTTCTTTGAGTATTTAATTTCTTTCTGTTCCCATCTCTCTCTTTTTACCCACTCACATTCTGTCTCGCTCAATGACGCACCCACACACACACATTATTTCTTTCTTCCCTTTCACCTATAAACCTATAGTACAGTAACAATGATTGAAAACCTCAGAAATGCGCCTTTCTGTCTTTCTCTCTCATATATACACGCACTATTTTTGTCTATTTTTCACCAAAATCAAGCAATGATATCTTTAGAAACATCATTTTTCATCACAGAACAACAACAGTGCACTACTGGACTATCCGTCACTGTTCCAGTTAAAGCTGCAGGCTCTTCACCCTGTCAATCAACAGTTTTAACCCCATGTCACTTATTCTCTCAGTGTAAGTAAGCAGCACATTGGCTGTACTCCATGGTCAGTGTGCACTTTCATAACGGCTGTGCAGTTCAGATTGCGTGAACTCACCAGCTGCAATGAAAGTAGTTACATGCACATCCCATCTGAAGTGTTGATTTGAGTGAAATCCAGTGTGTCCAATCCAATTATGTTGTTATGTTATGTTATACTATGTTATGTGATGCTATGTTATGTTATGCTATGCTATGCTATGCTATGCTATGCTATGCTATGCTATGCTATGTTATGTTATGCTATGCTATGCTATGTTATGTTATGTTATACTATGCTATGCTATGCTATGCTATGCTATGTTATGTTATATTATGCTATGTTAGAGGGGTTTTTTCTAAATTGGTTTCACATGAAAAAATTCACAGGTATCTTTCCTCAACGTAATGAAAAATCCAATATATGATAAATGGAGTTGAATCAGGAGGGAGGAGCCTGGTGAAAGACAGGAAGTGCCTCCCAGTGGACCAGCAGGGAAGACCAACCATACCTGAGAGCTGGAACAGCAGCTGTTGCAGGATACCCATCAACATCTGCAGCCACCGGAGCGCTCCTAATTACCTGTGAGATTTCAGATTTGGCCCCATGTCCTCTCATACATCTTACTCTGCTCAAAATGAGGAGATCCTGACGCCCAAATTCTCCAGAGGCATCCGCTGCCAACTGCTCACAGGCTGTAAACATCACACAGCGTGGTTACAATCCAGCTGTTATTATAACATAACCCATAATAATAACATCATCCTCTTCATTGAGGATAACTATATTAGATAGTCATTGTATTACAACATGTCCTGTAACAGTAGCCAGGTCTTTTTCATTCATCTGAAGCATCATTTTCTGGGTGTGTTTTAATCCAGACAGGGGAACCGGGGCTCTGCTGCCCTACAAACCTTTAAATTCAAGGCCTTAACAGGGTTTGAATTCAGATAAATACAGCTTTAAGTCTAAAATACATTTCAGAGGGCTTGAAAATGCTGTTTGCTTGGTGCAAACAAGCCATCATGCTGTAAGTGGTCTACTCTCTTTTTCATATTTGAAGTTTATTTCTGCAGTGAAATAAGTCTAATTTGTTCCAAATGGCATTTAAAGGGGTCTCAAAACTCTTCATTTTTAACTTCCTGAAACCTGCTGACACTGGGTGATCAGTCTTTCACCCACACTTCCACGCACAATGCCATTAGCGAGTCCCGTGACACGTGGGACGGGAGCTGGGGATGTGAGGAGGAGATCTCAGCAGAAATCAATCAGTGTTTTATTGCTTTGGCTAATCTTCTCTCGCTCTGTATTATAATGTCATGTTTTTTCCTCAGTGCAAAATCCCAAAATATACTGTTTTAATAGCCTCTGTGCTGGGGATAGCACCTCCCTCACTGTCTCATAAACCGTACATCACCCCAAACCCCATTAGGGACTCTACAGCATAATGTCTCTTCTCATTTGTGGAGTCGGTCGAAAACGTAGCGAGCTGCTATCTGCTGTCTTCAGCCTGCCAGCCCGCAGAGGTGTCAGGGTGTCGGGCTATTGAACCCTCCGGCCATTGATTAATGAATCTCCCTCCTCCTCCAGTCCACAGTCCTCTGAGGTGCCACTGGGCTGTCATTTGTTTTCAGTCTCTGTCACCTGAGGGCACAATGTTGGAGTCAACCTATTCCAACATTCGGCTGTGTTGCAGCCTGGATGATAAGTGGTCTGTTATGCTACGGGATGCATGAATGATACCGGTGCACTCCATTATGGCTCCTCAGATGGCATTAGGTATTCCCCAACCCGTCTCCTAAAAACAATCTGTGTTCAAAAGCAGCGAAATACAGAATTTATCAACGTCAACATAGTAAAATTCCCCATCTGGTATCCTGGTGAAACTGCTAGTCACCTATTGCTGACCACTGGACTTCACCGAATGTCCAGTAAGCTTCATGACAGCAGAACACGGGGATCCTAAATGTGATGGACGACCAGAGATTCGGGAGGTAAAGAACCATACAAGATGGTGAGTTATCCATTTCACTGTGTAGCATCTTCTGCCATAAATTCATATTATGCTGCCAGCCACCCAGGAAGACGGGAGGATGCAAGAATACACCCCCCCAACAGGGAAAAGTTGTTTTACCAACTCGCAAACACAATTGGCCATAGCGAGATTAGCTGTGTGAGACTTCAGGTCAATGCCACAGCTGAGCCCAGGTCAGTGTTAAATTTGATTCCCTTAATAGGTTTAGTTTAATCTCACTGCTGCCCTCTGACCTGTATGCCTTCAAGTCTTTGAATCTCCCTTAGTCTCTGTGTGTGTTTTATGCCTATACGATGCATCTTTGTGTGTGTGTGTGTTTGTACATGATCATTCCCTTCATGTGTGTGTCACCATGCGTACGGGTGTGTGCAGGTGTGTGCATGCCTGCGTCTCTGCGTGCTACGCGTACGTCTCTGACGGTCCGGTAAGGCTCTGCAATAAGAGATTCTCCCAGCTCGTCACTGCAGTGCTCTGAGGTTCAGGAGCCTGCAAAGCCGTAGTGTCGCAGTGTGGAAGGCAAGGGGAAGGGGAAGGGGAGGGGCGATCCGCCGAGTGACTCAGACCGCGGTTAAATCTGGATCAGTCGGACAGTGGGTCACCGGGCTGGGGAGCACCGCTGATTCTGCTGAGCTCAGCTTAGAGACTTAAACACGCGGCAGATACGAGCCGGGATCACGACGCCGTGACTCATCATGGTTGGACTGTCATAATCTTAATTGACACATAAAGACTTCCCCACTGTGAAGGACGTTAATTATGGCTCGGATAATAATTTAACTTCATCTCCACAAGATTAACTCATAATATCTGCCGAGGGTAATCCAGACCGACTTCTTATATCCCATTGTGTTTGACTGCAAGAGCCTGAATCAGAGTTACATTGACATCGATGATCCTTTGGTCAACAGTTGCATGCAGCTATTGATGACAGATAAACTCTCGATTATTTCCCAGTTCTTTGTTTAAATCGGATCTCCTTACATGTCTCTGAACCATTGGTAGTAACATGTTTCTACAGAGCACAGAGCTCCTGCAATGCTGAAAAAAAAACATTTTTGCAAAGATGTCTAACAGGAAGAAACGAGGTCAGTGATATTCAAAGAGAACGGCTTCAGCTGTTGCTCCGTGTTTGTTTTAGTGCACAGCGTGTAGACTGTGCTCAAGAGTCTACCGTGCGGTAGTGCATCTACACGAAATGAAAAAAGGATTTTGTTTGCATGTTCTATGTTTGGTTTCTGCAAAGCAGCAGGGAAAATAACCACAGGGGCTTTGGATGCTGTAGATTAGTTCAGCGGCATTCTTGGTTAATAGTCTGCAGCCTGGGATGCCTCTCTATGAAACGTACTCTGGAAATGTGTCAGGCCGCAGTAGGGGAAAGCAAACTCTAATTGGATTTACACGTGTAGAAGAAGGCCTGGATTCATTTGGAACAAAAGGCTTTATTCTCCTCATCCTGCACAGTCCATCCTATTGTTCAACTTTTTCAATTCCCCAAGTTCTTCGCTGCAGCCGAGCCAAAAGCAAACACAGGCTCGCTCATAATGACAAACAGGTGAAGGAGTGGACGGTATCATTTTCTTCACACCAAACACCAAATATTTATCCATTTATAGACTTTTTCCTCAGAAATTGGCAGAGATAAATCGGCAGGGATCGTTTACCCTCCTGCAAGTATCAAGGAGCCGACACCCCTCCCTTCACCAGTAACCAGTAACAGTAAGAGCTCTCAGGATGCCGCCAACGTTCGCACATCCTGTTGGCACACCTCAAGCGTGGATGACAGATCAATTGTCAGTTGTGAAGGTGAATGAAAGAGGTGTCAAGTGTTCGTTGCTGCTAATGGCGTGTTTAAGGACGTGACCTCTGAAACGTACATCATTTGTTGAGGTACAATGGAGCCGAGGCGCTCTTTCTTCGACAGTCGTCTTTAATAGGAGGACTAAATAAGGGCTTTGATCTCGAAGGCGTCTCCAGAGCCAGCTGCTTTGTGTTGTGCTGTGCTGCTTTGTGCCTATGAGAGATATTAAGGCGACTGTTTATGTTTTCCTCCGGCCTGCAGTCCATTGATTTATCTGTCTTGTCCCCTATACTCTGTCAGGCCAGCTTATTTGATTGGTTAGACATTGATATTTGGGTGTGTCTGCACAGGCCCTGCTTCCCTGGTGCCAAATTGAATTTGTGGATGATATCTCCCAGGTCCTGCGGTGACTCAGACTTTAAAGTTCATTTCCAGCAACATTGCCCGGAGAGCACTGTGCCCCCACCACTCTTAGGGATACAAAAAAACCAATGTCGTATCCTATTGTAACGTTTGTATTCCTCGTAGCCCTGTACCGCTGAAGTAGCAGTCCCACTCGTATTCATCCACACACAGGAAAAACAATCTTTACAACACGGACTTCCTTGTTCCGAAGAACGTCCAATGCCCATTTATGTACAATCAGTCATGACTCAGTGATAGATGATGCTCAATCCTTTACTGGTGTCTGGATTGTCGGAAGCAGTGGGAGGAGAGGAAACAGCCTGAATAGCAAGAGGTGGGTAGCACAAAATAGCGTATCGTGCAAACACACACACACACACACACCGACCGACACACACTCAGAAACACATTCATCAAACCCCGTAGAAATATGACATTTATGTAATGAGCTGGCTGAGTAAACATGTTCCTTCACAAAAATAGGCCGCTCTTTTGGAGCGTTTTCTTTTGACGTGACGTAAAACGCGTCTGCTCTTCCTCTCGACACATCAACGTAACCTCAGACTAGATGTTCTTGCTCTCAAACAGCCAGTGTACATCAGATGGTGTAGCGGCTGGAGTGGTTGGGAATTGCAACGTTATAGGTCAGAGGTCCAATTCGGCCAGAACATACTCTGCTGTTTCTCAAACCTCTCACCCTTCCTTCTGTAAAATAAAGACAAAAATACAGTTGAGAATAAATAAATAAATAAATAAAAATGACATGGTGCAAGCACCTCAGATGTACATAGCAAGCCATCCTCACCTGTCATGTAATATAGACGACAGAGGAGAGAGCAGAAGCAAGTGAAATATGAATGAGAGTACAACCGCTCCAAATAAAGGACACAAACAGATAGATGGATGCAGATAGCCATTAGAGGCACGTGGGGGAAAGTGTAGTCCTGTTGGGCTTTCCTGTTTTTCAGCGTCTTCCTGTAGTACGCTGATTCTAATATTAGTGCACGGGGGAAACCTGTGATAAAGTGTTTGATTCCTAGCTTCCATCCTTGGTGTCCCTTAAAAGGAAAGTTTTGCAACAAACTTAGCTGCTTTGGCCCAGTTCAAACTTCTATTCTGGGGTACTTTGCCTGGCAGAAAGGATGGGAATAGTACCTGCTCTTTAAAGGTATAGTGGGTCTATGTAGTGGGGCTGTGAAGCCATACTTAAAGTGTATACACTCATGGTACTGTAAGGCGTTTTGAATGGAAACAGCTACCAAATGGCAGGTCAGAGGAGAATGGACAAACTTGTTCAAGCTAACAGAAAGGCCACAAATGCTCCAGTAACATCTTTACAACAGTGCTGTGAGAAGATTTCAGGCTGTTCTGGAGGAAAAAGGGGGTCCTACCCACTACTAGATAGGTGTACCTAATAAAGTGGCCGGTGAGTGGATAGATAGATAGATAGATAGATAGATAGATAGATAGATAGATAGATAGATAGATAGATAGATAGATAGATAGATAGATAGATAGATAGATAGATAGATAGATAGATAGACATATTGCTTTCTTTAGCCAGCAAGGCCAACGTCAAAACTCGACTGTTACCTTTCTAATCTCCTTTGATGCTGGAGCTAGTATTCACTGGGGCTGTTACTGCTCTCCGGGGAGCTGCTGTCGAGCTCGCAGCCATCAATAACCGAACCAGCGGATCAATGGTCGCCAAGCCAACCTCTCTATCTATGTGGGGGGTCAACAACCTCGCCCTCTCAACAGCACAGATCGGAGATTTACACGGTGATTTGTAGTTGGCGAACCATCAAATATAAGGAAGGAAGGTAGGAGCTGGAATATACAGTATAATGGCTGCCAAAGGATACAATCAAGCCAAATGAATTGACGACAGTGGATAACACAGCTCAGTTTGGGTCTTTTATTACAGTGTATGCTCAATTACTTTCACTGAACAGTAAAACGAGAGAAAAACTGCCTCCATATGCTGTGGGATCTCAATATAACATGTTTTTATGAGTTCTAGTCCCAAGGTTTCACCGTGTGGCGAGAGAGGGGGAGTTATATTTCACCAACGTGTTGAGGGTTCTTCATATTTGATAACGGTGTTTAATGGGTTTAAATCCCTGGGCTTCAGGCTGTGGCAGGAGGACCGTTTCTCTCTTCACAGCTCCGGATGGAGGTCCCGTGCTTTATGTCCACTGATGGATACTGCCATCAAACTTTCATTGGTTCAGAATTTATTTCCCCCCTCCTCCATATTTTTTGTAAGCAGAACCTGTGAATGCAGCACGCTTGCTCTACTTTTGTGGCGTCTATCTCCTGAAGAACAAAGACTGGTATTGGCAGTAACATCACACTCATTGAATTTTGTATTGCATGTATTTTCTTTGGCGCTCCACCTTTCTCCAGCTATTCTAGCTCTACTTCTTCTGGTCTAAACAAAGGAGTTCCCGGGCCAACAACAGCACGGGTAGTAACAAGAGCCTATTCGATTACCTAGACGGTGCTGGGTGGGGGTTGGGATGGTGACTGAATGTATAGGTTGCAGCATTTCCAGCACATGCAACAATGGTGTCGAAAAGGAAAGGAGAGGAGCCTTGTTACTCAACTGGATCAACCATGAAGACAGATTGATTTCTGCATGGCTCAACTAATTGTGAGCTAAATGTCAAATATTTCATACACGTTCATGCTAGATTGATTGCACGTTTAAGAACAAAACCGATAAAACGTCAATATTCTACTTTCTGTGCCCAATTCCTCAGGTTGCCTTGGGTTAGGAGAACACTGACAGGTCCCCATGCAACAGGAGCGCTGGGTTTAGTAGCAGCTCCCCGACCCACTTAGAATAAAAAATCATTAGGCTATTAATTGCAGCGCAGTTTCCCCCGTAGAGCCCGGGCGGTGTGCACACGGGAGAGGTGGGAAGTGACGGTGCACGTGCAAGCCCAGCGCCGCTCACATGTCTCTTCAGCCAGCCCACACATGAAAATCACAATTAAACTCTCGCTCTAGTGCTGCCCTCCACGAGCAATGCAGCGGCGCATTGTCTACTTGTGCGGAAACACACGATGGCTTTGTGAAGGGCTGCGTGCACCGTGCAGCGAGAAACAAGCCTTCAGATTCCAGTTGTGCTTTCAATTGCTTCTCTGCTTTTTATGTTTTCACCGACAACATTGAGGCAAAGAGACAATCCAACTCAGCGGCTAAGAAACACATTATTATGGCATTCCTCTGGGGCCTGCATAAACTTGCAATATTCAAACACAGCATGCAAAGACAATAAAACATCTCTCATCTACTCGGTTATTACATTTGATCAATAAAATGGTTCTCTGCAGCACAATCAATAACGCTGCATGTCCTGATCATGACGGTTACTAATTTGTTTGGAAAAAAATATGATGGTATTTTCCTCACTGTGCATTGTACAGCATTGCAGGGTGATGGAACAAGAGTGTGAACCTGTGTGTTTCTAGACTTTCAGAGTAGTGAAAAGAATAGAGAAGCACACTTGTGATCGGAAGGTCATCCGACCAAAGACGGCAGGGAAAAACTGAATGTGTGTTACCGTCGAGGTTAGCCTGATTCTCCTACACCCAGTGTTCAATGCTGATTGCAGGTGTTTGCTAGGACTTCCTTCCTTATACACATCAGAAGCAGTAAAATCCACCTCTTTGCATCTTTCAAAATCATGCACTGTGTGGAGAAATGCTCCAACTTGAGGGGAAAATTACACTTTAGTGAGGAAAAACATCTCAGCCTTGTATGTTCTGTCATCAATTCAGGAGCGGACTGACAGTTAAGAAAGGATAATCAATAACCGAGGATAACCAATATTTCCCTTAAGGCCTAATTTATAAACATCGCATCATGAAAATGCATTTATTTTGAAGGGCACAGATGGTACTGAATTCATAAACATGAAGTTCATCAGGGTTGTAGGAGATGCTACGGGGCATCAAGAGGAAGAGACGTCAGTGAGCGTGGGCGTTCATCACCCAAGGTGCCCGTTCTGCCACGGCGAGCCGTAATAGCAGATGGTGATAAGAGGAAAGTTGTCGTATAAGGAAGGGTTACCCGAGGCTACCGCACAAGAGAGCCGCAGGCAGCCGTCACATGTTCTATTAAAGAGTTCCTGAAGGTCAGGTTAGATCTTAAAGTTAGATAGATAGATAGATAGATAGATAGATAGATAGATAGATAGATAGATAGATAGATAGATAGATAGATAGATAGATAGATAGATAGATAGATAGATAGATAGATAGATAGATAGATAGATAGATAGATAGATAGATAGATAGATAGATAGATAGATAGATAGATAGATAGATAGATAGATAGATAGATAGATAGGTAGATAGATAGATAGATAGATAGATAGATAGATAGATAGGTAGATAGGTAGATAGATAGGTAGATAGATAGATAGATAGAATTATAATCCAGATAGATAGATAGATAGATGATAGATAGATAGATAGATGATAGATAGATAGATAGATAGATAGATGATAGATAGATAGATAGATAGATAGATGATAGATAGATGGATGATAGATAGATAGATAGATAGATAGATAGATAGATAGATAGATAGATAGATAGATGATAGATAGATAGATAGATAGATAGATAGATAGATAGATAGATAGATAGATATATGATAGATAGATAGATAGATAGATAGATAGATAGATAGATAGATAGATAGATAGATGATAGATAGATAGATAGATAGAT
>CABFOQ010031815.1:0-16176 GCA_900660455.1 Gephyroberyx darwinii
TCGATCGATCGATCGGTCTGTCTGTCTGTCTGTCTGTCTGTCTGTCTGTCTGTCTATCTATCTGTCTGTCTGTCTGTCTCTGTCTGTATTTATCTATTTATCTATCTGTCTGTCTGTCTATCTGTCTGTCTATCTGTCTGTCTGTCTGTCTGTCTACATGGACCTCAACATGAGCAAGTGAAGCGACTGCATCCCCACTTTCAAATCAGGGAGAACAAACAAATGCTTTTGTGATCAAAATAAAAAATCATTTTCAGTAATAAGAGTTTTACAAAAAATATTCCCCATTTAAAAACGAGCCCCTCCCCTGATGTGATGACAGGTATCAACTACATCACTGGCTAAGGCAACTTCAAAACCAGTTGCACACATGCAGTTGTAATTATTTACAGGCCGTGAACAGTTTGAGCCGACACTTCCTGTTGTCCACGATTAGCAGCTAGATGAGAGAGAGCAGATGTTAGCAGCTCCGCTAGCTGTGTTACTTAACATTGGCTCGCTAACATCACCTAACGTTACCTGACTCACCGGTGTTTTAAAATCTCTTTCCTTAGCCTCGCTTTTATTTTAAGACCTTTATTATTGTTTTGAATTCCCTTTTATGACTCTTTATTACCCTTTTTATTGCTTCACAGTTTATTTTTATGTGTTTTCATCCTTAGCAAAGCATTTTGTAGCAGTGTTTTGAAACGTGCAAGATAATTAAAATGTATTATTATTATTATTATTATTATTATGACCTGCTACAGTAGCAAGCTTATCAGAAACATTAACATGAGCTATGTGTTGATTTGTGCTGGTGCCAACATCAGTCAAAAGTCAAAAGTATTTAGTTGCTACTCCAGGTTCAGACCCTGAAAGACATGAAACTAAAAATGAAGTATTTCTTATCTCAGTTTCAACTTGATGCTGATGAACAATTAAAGTTGTTTCTGTCCTGCTGATTCAACCATTGATGCCTTTAGCTGCTGTACTGCGTCATGTGCTGCTGATCTTCACCCTTATGGAAAAGACTCATTCTAACTTAAGTATTTAACTATTAATTTACTAAGCCATGTTATTTTTAACGTTACCGTGGTTGGTTGAAAATAAACACCTTTTTCCTTCATTTTCAAGGGTAAAGTCTCCAGGGCCTTGAGGTTAGAAGTTATGTTGAAAATACAAGTTCAAAGATTACTTTTTTTTCTGTGGGGTGGTGGTGTGGAATTCCACAAAAATGAAGGAAAATGGTTATAAAAACATCAAAATGAGGGCGGACCCACAGACCCTCCTGCCTCATCTGCTCCCCCACCTCCCAACAAAATCAACCCAATGAACATGAATCATGTTTCTGTGAATTTCAGCTCCTGATATTAGAGAAAACTGAGCCGATCCAACCTCTCACACGTATTAGTTGAGAGTCGTGCCAACCGAACAGCCTGAGGACTCAAAACAGACACTGGAAGATTGAAGACTGAAAACAGTTGCACGGCTACGCACTGGAAGACGCTAAATGTGTAATTAAGTGCTTCAACAGCCCGTCAACCCGCTAATTGTTTCGGCCATGTGTAATGTGTAGCTGGGAGGTATGCTCTCTTCGAGCCGGGAGGCACATGCATTATTAAATGGCGTTAAAGTGAGAGGGAACAACATGCAGCGAGAGTGACGGAGCTCTAACAGGTACATTGATTTAAAGAGAGCCGGTGTATGTATGTGTGTGTGTGTGTGGGCCATTTTACCTGAGCTTGTCACCATCGCCGGGTTGAGAACCTCCACAGCTCGAGCCTCTTCTATATATCCCAAAACTGTGAAAAACAACGTTGTTTAGTATTTATAGCCCGTCTCAAAGTTCCTTGTAATGTATTCATCCTGCAGCAGATTCCCGCTACTCAAAGAGCCTGTCTAATTAATGCAAATTTCTGCTATCTGCAGCAGAGTTGCCAGAAAGTTGAAAAAGTCACTAAGCTGTGATACAATCAGCCCCGCTGTAGGATATATGCGTAGGATGCACAACAAGCCGGGGAGAGAATTTCTAAACGCAGACGCGAGTCGTTGAGAAGATCTCTTTGAAAACACTTCATGTCTAATGAGAGCGTACGCTGATATCAAAGATCGCTCTGGAAAACAGGCGTCCGTCGCACAAACAAGCTGTTTCAGAGCAAACACGCCATTGTGCACAGCTTATGACATTGTTTTTATTGACATATCTCGTGTTGGGTGATGGGCGGCTAATATTTGGTGTCTGTAGCACTTGCGCACACACCGTACACACACACCTGGCCGCTTTAAGGTTGCATACCTGTTTTGTCTGCCTCATTCTGTAAATATCTCTATTATTATTCTTTATTATTTTTTATTGTGCACCTTATTACTGTTTGATCTTATTTCTCCTTACTTGTTTGTCTTATTACTGTTTTATTGCCTATTTTTTTTTCTTATTTGACTTCTGTGTTAAGTTGAGTTGACCCGGAGGTAATGCTGTTTGCATTGTTATCCAGTACGTGGCAATAAACTTGAAACTTGAACTGTAGTTGGAAGCCGGGAGAGTTTGCTGCTGGGAGATTCATCGTACAGCCTTGAGAGGAGCGGCGTTAGGGTTTCCCACACTTTCACCCCTTAAAGCTTCAACTTTGTGTTTTCAGTTCAGTGAGCAGCCAATCACTTAGCATGTTAAGGAACAGCGACATGGTTTGCGGTGCGGACAGCTCCCCCGTAATTCTCTTGTTTGTGTGGGCTTCCAGTCCAGGTCTCCTGATGTCAGCTAGAGGCCAGACTCAAAACACCTCAGGATAAGCGATCCCAAACAGTTCCACTCGACCAGATCCTCACAAATACCTCACTGACTCTTTAAGGTTTCATCCCTCGTTTTTTATCCTGCCAATCCTGAGGTGGATGGGAATTATCTGTCCTCCAGAGCCTACTGATAGCTGGATTAGGCTGTTTAGGCCTCCATTCCTGTCCCAAGTCTAAGGTATTCGATTGAGAGATTACACTGGATAGACAGTAACCGTCGGTGGTCAGGACTGTGACTGATACTTTCGATTGGTGTCCCGCATCTGCCAAAAGCTGCTTTTGATTGTTACAACTGAGAGTGTGCCTTTTTGGCTTTGTCATCGCCGTTGCGGTGGTTTTTGTAGTCATGGTTACCGTTGCTATCGTCCCGGTTTTCATTTTTGATCACCGTTTTCTTTGTTGTCATCATTACTCACGTTGTAATCGTGAGACGTCGTCATCGCCACGTTTGCAGACGACCCACCGTTATTCTGTAATCACCTAAACATCAGTCTGGTTGGTTTGCTCGCCCCTTTGCCTCTCGTTCAAAATAAATCAAGAAAGCACCAAACAGTTTCCAGGCTTCGACCCAGTTTGTAAATGGAGGTAATTTTTGATGCTACCTGCTGCCCCTCCCCACAGTGTAACAGTGCTTCAGTTATAATAATGGCCCCCGAGACACCATTCTTTTGGACAAACATGTCAGCGAGGAACACAACAAATGGCCTGATTGACAAACAGCCCGTACATCAGTGTGCAAAGGCTGAGGCCTAGAGGCAGGAGGATCGACTTACAAATCAATACCAAGCCTGGAGAAACTGGAAGATCTTTTAAAGATGTAACTGGATACCAGGCAGCCCACAGACAGCCACCCACCCACACACACACACACACACACACACACACACACACAGACAGGTATATCAAATTACCATTGTAGTATTTTATTTCTAAGTAATCCCATTATTCCTCAGCCTCAGAACAATTACATATCCACTGAATGCATTCAAAGACTCAAATGAAGTGTAACAAGAGATCAGAAACACTTTCTCCTCTCTCGGGACGGGAGAAAAGCTCCCATTGAAACATCTTCAAAGACCGAGCGGGTCCGTCGACGTACAAACGCCGGACTGAAAGAAAGGGACGCATCTTAAAGCACAGTAGGCATCGTGTCTCTGATCAGTCACAATGTGCTGGTGTGATTTCCCAGCCATTTTCCCACCCGTGTCTCCAGGCGATGATGAGACAGTGCTTGTTTTGTGTTTGTTTCTCATTCTCATCATCAGTCTACTAACTTCTTTTCTCCGCTTTCATTACATTGAAAGAAACTGTGAATGAAAATTGACTGTAAAATGTTTCTCAGCGGGAGCAATGTGTATCTCCTGAGGTGCATATTGAATTATATTGAATTATATATAATTTGTTTTTAAGTGTTCATGGAAAGTGACACCTTTAATTTAGATAAGTGATGTGATAACTTTGGAAACAGAGAGATATCATGAACTCTTTGACGTTCTCTGTTCTGTCATTACCAATTTAGTATCATATCTCAGCGGTATCAGTGCGCATCTCTTAGAGGTGGATGTCTAATTCATCTATAACAACTCTCAAAGTGTTTCAAAAATTACATTTATTTCATGTGTTTAGATTCAGATTCGATAACTTTCAAAACATGACGCTATGGGCTCTATTTTCGTGACAGTGCATGATGGATGGCGGAGTTTTGCGCCAATTTCGTCGAGTTTTTTTTTCTAGCCTGCGCCCGTTTGGTATTTTGGTGACTTGCCATGAATTTGACTGCACCTAAGTGGGAGGAGAGGCTCATTCGGGGGTGTGCTAGTAACGCTCAAGCAGCGCAAGCAGGGCAATTTTGGTGCCAAGGATTACAGGGATTTGCGCTTGCATTTGGGGTTTCATGCTATTTTCATGGGTTTACCAAGAGATGTGTGCATGAACAGATCCTATTCAAAAGCTTACCAACCCGTTTGGTCGGCCAATTTCACTTTGATATAAATCCCTCAAGCAAAATAAGATACAACATTTTTCATTCTAACCGTATACGCATGTGTCTCTGGTGTGAATGATCATCCAACATAGAGCTGTCAGTACGTGCCATGACGCATAGAGAACATTGAATTTCAATATCTCCGTGAAAAGGTTTTCTGATTGGTTGACTAGGCTCTGTAGTCGCTCATGGCGACTCTGCAGCTCCTGCACGAGGAGATCGGTGTCCTCTTGGGAGAAGCTTTTGTCTGCACTGCTTTTAAAAGGGGAAAGAAAAGAGGTGATGTGATTGGTCATAGGCTCACTACACCTACTGATAATGTGTTTTTCCTTGGAAACAATATACTTTTTGTGTCAATCGAATAGCATGCACTCGTTGACTTTCACTGTACCCATTACCAAATTACTAGCAATTGCTGTAATTCAACCATGAAAATCAAGTAAAAAATTACTTCCTCATTCAAGTATATGTTCATTTGCAACCCATTAACTGGTAAGTAATGGCTATTTTTCCGGGGGTCCACATAAAAATACTTTACAATTACAGAGCAAAAGCTGTCATGAAAATAGCAGGTTGTTGATATCAGTTAGAGAACCAGCGTGGTGCTGAAGACCTGTTGCTTAGCAAATGGTTATCCAGAGCAATCAATGGAGAGGAGCTATTGTTGGAGGAAAAAAACAAGCATAGCACATTCATCACAGCATCGAACTGTTTCATTAGATGAGATTTTACAGTGTTAATCCTCCAGAAGGCTGCCCTTTTTATTGTGCGGATGGTTGATGAGGCAGCTGCTGTGGGCATTTTTTTATGGGGCAGCTGCCAGGAGCCCCACCGCTCTGGCCATCTGCAGAACTGCTCCTCTACAGCCCGCTGCCCACCCCCTCCATGGCACCCCCACCTCAAATAGGGGAGCAGAAGACGAGACTTCCTATAGAGGCTTTGCAGTTGCGTCCCAAATCTCCTGGCAACCACGGCTGGCGCCATCATGGAGGTCCGCTGGAAAACTGGCTGTGTGCATGTAATGGTTAGACAAAGGGATATGTGAAAAAGATATGTCAGTGATGTTCTGAGTGAAAGTGAATCTGATAAGGTTTAAATTTACGTTACTGGGACTCAGTAAACTGTCTTGTCTTTAGCCCTAGTCTCTACTCCAAAACACTCTGAGTTGGAGCTGGAGAAGAGTCAGCTCAGTTAACCTGAACAAACTCGTAGCTAGCTGTTAGTTACTGTTAACATGGGACTAATGGCCACTACTTATGGTAGCTTCTACTAGATACGTTAGCTAGTGTGCTAACCAGATGTGTTAACAACAAGACAATGATGTTTAGCCGACCAGATGCTATATGGCTTATTAACTCGTGAGCATTTTTTACACACAAAATCAGTTACATCAGTGGTGAAATGATCAGTTCCCAGTCAAAAACAACACAGAAATGAATCATGTCTATTGAATTATGTTGCAAAGAACATTTCCAAACACGATCAGCTGTTCACAGCCACTGTTAGAGCTAAGGAGGGTGTGTTACATCACCTGGACATCCTATAAACTACTCAGCACCACAAACCTCTCCAACTCAGCAGTACAAAAGAGAGGCTTGTGGCTGAGAGGATTTATTGTAGTATTGTGAACTAAATCACGACATGCTCTACTACTGAAAGTATCTACTCTACGGTAGATTATGTCAGCACATGCCTGTACACAAATCACAGAGCAGCCCCGGACTAAGCTGAGATCCTGCACAGTGTTGCTTGTAACATTGCTTGCCTGATTAACACAATCTCTGTTGCTGGGAATACACCTGCTCTTGGGTATTACCAGACATCCTGTTTCTAGACCGCTATCTGAAGGTGCTGCTATGAAAGCCCTGAAAATAATGGAATAATGAAGGAGAAAGATTAAACATTAATGTTCAAAACAAAATAATCCATTTCCCTGCATCTGAAGTGTCTAATCTCTAAATGTGATGATTATGATACTGCAAAAAATACATTTCAAATATACTTCAGAGATATGGCTCCACACATACAATATATGTTATTGACAGTGCATGGGAAGAAAATGTATTTCCAGTGTCCAAATATATTGAATGTCATGTTATCTAAACGTACAAATACATGTCGATGTTTGGCCAATTTCTGTATATTTTGAAACAAATCCTGAAACATTTTGAAATACATGTTACAGGTATTATTTGCAGTATGGAGTTATGATATTATAGACTGCAGGACTGCAAAGGAAAAAGCAAAAGGAAATGTCAGAACACAGCAGGTAACAATTTTATAGCACTATATATTGAAGGTGAGATGATTATGTGAATTGAAACACAACGGGTACAGTAAAAATATAGTATTACATAGGGTATATGAACAGTGTGTCAATGCATGTACCGTGCTTTTCATCATATAGTGTAATTTCAGCACTTTTTCTTTATGCAAAGCTTCACAGAAATCTGACGTGACCAAACATCACACAGTAATAACAGGCCTAGCATAACCCACCGACTACCCATCACTTCCTTTCCATGAGTGTCAGCTCAATAGCTGGCCGGGGGGGACATCTACTAACACTTGGGAAAAAAAGTGCCAGAAAAAAGGTGTTACATCTCAAATGTGCATGTTGGAAGTCTGCGGGAGATTGCAGAGGAAGTCCAGAGCTTAGTTCACGTCCTTTTCTTCGCCGATGATAACGACTTTCTGTACGTGACGCGCTTTGGTGACCAACAATTACTTTGATGTGTAAATAAGCGGCCTTTGTGTTAAATGTTTAAATGAGACCACGGTGCGCGGGGGGACGTACGGTAGGTGGGTGGGCCGTCGCCCAGCGTTTCTCTCGGTGGCTCTGTTGTGCCGCTGAGCTCTGCAGTCATCATTTATACGTAATGGCCTCGGGCATACCACCGCGGACTGGTAAAACAACGCTCCTCTGAGACTGGCGCCGGTTGAGGGGCATGCATCAGGATGTTGTTAGATTCTCCATTTTAATTTGAATTCATTACCTCCTGTGCATGTTCATATGTCACGTTAATTTTATGTATATGTGCCCTGTGAGCCATAAGCCTGGAGATACTTCATACTGTTAAGTGCCTCCTATGTAGATTATTGTTTATTCTTATTTTATTTCGTTCCTACGGACGGAAAAGGAAAGTTCACATCTTGAGAACGAGACTGCATTATATTAGAGTATAAACTATTGTTTGTGAGTCGAGGGAGTGCAGAAGTTTTAATGGTTTTGTTAAAAAGATGTACTTCTGAATTGAAAAACAACTCCCCTTGATGATAGCTTCATTCTCTGGCCCTGCAGCAATGGCCACCGTCTTTCTTTCCAAATAATCACACACACACACACACACACTCACACTAGGGACCCCCAGTCGAGACATAGCCTGGTTTCAAAATTTCATTGATTCAGGTCGAAGTGCGCATGCAGCACTCAGGGCAGAAACACAAAAGGGATTGCATCAGCTCTTAAGTCTCTATGCTTCCCATCTCCAACTCCCCCACCCCTTCACACACACACACACACACACACACCACCACCAATACCCACACTGCTGTCTTAAGAAAAGAAAGTCTTACTTGAGTTTGAACAGGCGAGCAGCTGAAAAGCTGAACAATATTGCATTGCGTGTGTAATTCACTGTATTCAGCAGGCACCTACCCTACTGAAGCAGCACTGTGGGCTGCTGACTGGAGGACGTTAATCATTTAATCTTCACGTCACTTCCACTGCCACTTCTTTCAATTATTCCCAGGATGCTCCACTTGCTATACAGGGTGCCAGCTATTTTTATGCCACAGCCTGCCAGCCTTTTGTGTGTATTCTGGAGATATCAACAATGGGAGTTGACAGGGAAGTGAAAAAGCAGGCTATTGATTCAACCTATCTCTTACGCCTTTTCAATTGCCTTTAAGTACTCGTGGCGCCTGTGTGGGTCTGGACTTGTTCAGGGAATCGCTTAATTCCAGACAGCAGCCATTGTGTGATGTAAAAAAAGGATGTCTCTTCTGAAAAAAAACAAAAACTAACAATGGTTGAAACTAAGCTGCTGTAAGCAATCATGTGAATGCTCTGTTCCAAATGAACTGTAGCCAATATATATAAAAACCTGTCTTATGTTGTGAAACAGCAATTAGATACCATTAGTGTCAAGTGTGGACAGTATCGCTCTAATGCATCCACATACTAGTATCTGGGTGTTCAAGCCAGTAACACTCTTACTGTGCTAGTCACAGATTCATGACAGTGCTCAGTGAATCTGGTCTGATCTATTGTATATATCCAATCCAATAAAGCGTTTTGCTGCGCTAAACAATGTCTGAATGAAAATGCTTATAGTGCTCAGTTATTTTAAGTCTGCCAGTGTTTTTAATATTGATTTGAACCCAAAACGGAGGGAAAGCATCTCTGAGGAACTGACTATCTAGATATGAGTAGAATAGCAGTATGAAATGAAATGTTGCTGTGAAGGATGTGTAGGTTCCCTCAAACAAAAGCATCGGTTGAAATGGGAAATAGATCAGAGAGCAGTGTGTGATTCTCATTAATGCTGCTTACCATCCCAAACCTCCTGCCGTCCCTTTGAAAAAAGGCTCTCCGCCCTGTGTTTTGTGTAATCCGGGCCCCTATCCTCCCCTCGGCCCTTTAATGGCTCGGACTTTTATTACTTGGGCTGATGGGACATCCATAAAGAGACGCTCTGCCAGCAAGATGGCAAACAGGTTTCTGGCGCGGTCCTCGTGTGTCTTCCTTGAGAGAAACTTAAAGAGTAATAGAGCTTCTGGGAGCCTTCTCCGTTCACCGGGGACCCGCTCCAGCATCATCTGGCCAGGAAAATTGGTGGGGAATGTACGGTGTGACAGGTTCATTGATGGCAGCCTATTATATTGGTTTCCTGCAACAGAGCCTCATGAACATCTGTGCATGTCATTTCCAATGACCCACTTCAGGGCCGGAGTATTTCCTTCCGTGTCATTACAGGAAACTCTGCGGGATGGGAGCCTCTCTTCGCCGGTACCAGCAGTTGGGCTCCACACTACGGCTCCCACCGGGTGGAAGCGCCACCTCTCTTCTTACTCATCGGCTCTGATACATGTGACTGTGCACTAGAAAAGTTTCTGTCCCTGGACATTTTTTCTTCACAGTGTTTATGACTGCGGTGGTGCAAAGAAACCGATGGCATCTCAAAAAATGTACAGATGGGCGAACCGTAAGGCAACTAGTGAGAAGTTTAGGGAAGCGAAAAGCTTTTTTGCAGTTTTTCCTATAGATATTTTATTGGCAAACTCAGAACGTGTGAACATATCCTGTTGGAAGGCGCCTCTCCTCGTAGAGAGCGAGGCGAGGGGGAAGCAGATTGCTCCTATTCAGATCTGTGCCGGACTTGTCACAGTTGTGATGACAAACAGGCTGGAAGAGAGCGCCTCTTACTCATTTGTCAAACTTGCTCTGACATCAAGAATGCTTCGGCTTTCAGGACCGATAAGAGCAGGGGTGTAATCCGTCTTAAAGTCAGGTGAAAAATACAATGGGCGAACTGTACGCTTTTCATCACCTCGAATGGATGAATGATAAAGAAAAAAAATACTGTATGTCCAAAGGCTTAGTGCTGCTTTTGAAGCCATTCCTGAGGTTTTTACTTCACCTGAACACGTCATAACATGTTTCATTAGTAAATACCAAATTAATAAGGTAATAGTTAATTACTATTTTGTGATTACTATTTAGTAATTGTTCACTAAATTGTTAGCGTATGTTATGATATGTGACCAGTGAGTCTTTTGTTGGAATTAATATAATAATTCATCATTTTGTAGCATAAGAAGCTGTGATACGTAAGTCAAATATTAATATATATTATATTAAAATAAATATTTTAAGTATTTGAGGTCAGTGAAAAAATAAAGACATGACACATGCATTTGTTATTTTACATATTTAAAATAAATAAATAAATAAATAAATAAATAAATTGAGGGCTTGATGCAACCAGATTCAGTTTCAGTGCACTGCCGATAACCATCTGTCTGGAACCAGCTTGTTTACCTTAATGTTGGAATGCAAGCTATACATTATAACGTTTCTGACACCGTGGTGGGAAAACTGAAAAAAAAAAAGGAAGCAAAAGTTTCTGTCTACATAGCTGTCGACATCTTTCATCCATCCAGACAGACGTCAAATCACTTCACTTAACTCCCTATCTGTTTGCTGTCAGGGGTTGTAGTCACCCATCAAGTGACATCAGTCAAATGGCCTCATGTTGAACCCACTCACCTTTTCCACTGCACTGAATAAAAATAACCTTGGATTTTATTTTTTATTTTATTTTTTTATATGAATCAGCAATCTGATCAGCTGCAAAGTTACATTCTTGTTACATGCTCAGTGACATATTTCTATCATCATGAACAAAAGGTCATCCCTGCCTTCTCAAAATGTAATGGCCACACGGCTGCAGTGGTTACCGGAGTGATGCTCCAGATAGAAAGATGGTGGCAAATGAGCTTCTATGGCCTTTGGAGGTAGACGGGGAAGCTTCCTGTTCCATGGGCAAAAGAAAAAAGATGATGACTGTATTATGCATCTCCTGCTCAGCCCAAGGCAGAGTTGCAGGTGCTGTTGGGAAGCATCCCTCAGGCTTCGGCCCAGGGAGAGACGGGGTGGGAGAGCTTCCCAGTTTGCTATACAATCAATCAGACATTTTGCTGGCTGATACATTATTACGTTTCCGAGGTACTCTAAAGTTACGTGACCTTCATGCGTCCTGCCATCCCTTGCTTCTAACTTCCCCGCGGCTGTTTTGTCTATAAAACAGCAGCACAAAAAAAACCAACCTTCAAAGAGAATGAAAATACTTAAAACTTAAAGAAACGTTTTTTTAGTCCGGTCTTAATTTTTTAAAATAATACACCAACCCAAATGGTAAAGTAATTAAATTGAAGTAATTTAAAAAATGTCTGTACCTGAAACTGATACCAACCTTAAAGCTGCACCAGACCAGATTTTTAAAACACTAAATCATGGAGTGGGGCTGCAGCAGAGAAGAGTCATCACTAATAGATTTGCCCAAATGAAATTCTGGTGCCGGTTATGGTCACTGGTGTGAAATCTCTGCATACAGGAAGTGACGAGTCAAAGAGCAAAATACAAACAGCAGCAAGCGAGTTCTCCGTCCAGAGAAAGCTGGACTCCCCAGTAATGTCTGGACCTCTTCACCACCGCCACCACGAAGAATAATTTGGGTCTCTGGGATGTCACATGATTTCTGGGTCTCGAAGCCTCAAAATGCAAACCGTTACCTCTCATTGCTATTTTGCTGCCTGGTGCAGCTTTAAAGGGAAACCTTGACTGAATTTCAGACACATTTCACCTTGTGAGTCGACACGTCTCTGCTTTCCCCTAGAATGGCGTGCTAGCATCGTTCCTCATTGAAACCGCTGCAATGACACTTCCAGCAGGGAGAGAATGGTGTACGATCTTTAAAAACAACTGGCCGCTGCTGACATCCAAACGCCATGCAGGAAAATGTGTTTGTTAGATACATTTGTGAGCAAGAAAGAGCTAGCAAGCCAGTCCAAGACCACCTTTGCTCTACAGACGTAGCATAAACAGTGGATTATCTGTTGACAAAGGGGCAGTAGGGAGGTAAATTGTTGGTGTAACTTGTATTTTCCCCTAAGATCTTTTGTTAACACGGGAAGCATTGACTTATTTGTGTAAACAAGGAGCTACCATCCCTTCATCCCTCCATCACATCGCCCCCGGGTGTAAGAAAAGCTGTTGTTACAAGAACCCATAACGGTAGATAAACTATATTTTTATCTGAGTAGGGCTCAAATATCCTGGGTCAGTTTTCATCACCTGTATGCATGTACACTGATCCTGAACTGCTGTGCTCGTCGTGGTGCTCTTCTCTCCCAGCAGGGCAAGGAAATTCTTTGAGTGAGACATCATGCTAACCCTGAGAGGAATAATTTATTGATATACGTCAAACCAAGAGAGAGAAGAGGCTATGTGGGCTCAGTTATGAGACCAGCAGAAAAGACAAAAGGAATCCTTGATGAAGTTCCTTTGAAGTGCCGTTTCCAGAAGTCCTTGGAAATACATATTGATGAAGTCCAAATTGTCTGGCCTGGAGGGAGAAGGGAGTAGACTGCTTTGCATTGCGGTATAAATATTCATCGGAAAAGAGGACACGGCTCACTTCCATGCGTGAGTAGAATTATTACATTAAAATGATTGGCTCAGAAAATGGATAATTAGAGACAAAGGAAAAGACCGGTGCCATCATGGGAGATCAGTTCCTTCAGCAGGGGAAGGTGCTCGCATCGTCGGCTTCTGGTTAGAAAACCGACGCTCGCGTTCGCAGTGCAAATGATCGCATCGGTGCGTTAATAACAGGAACGTCTGAAGGCCAAATATTTGCGAGCGTACAAAACAAAGCCATCGCCAAAATCTACACCGAGCGGAGGGAGAGATACGTCATCGCATACAGTAGCAACACGCCGCTGTACCAAATCAGTATTCAGCAGCAGCCGGTCGCTGTTCTGAGCCGAGCTGCTCTTTGTTCTCCGTTTTGAAGTGTTCACGAAAACTCTTTGAACTGCAGTCTCAAGGGCCGACTTAGGAGGAGCAGGGAACCGTGAGGTCCTCCTGGTTGCTGTTTGCATGCAAGCGGCCGCCAATCAAACAGGCTGCAATACATTATAACGTTGTAGACGTTTGATTGATTCTCAGATTAGAGGCAAGGGGAACGTGAACCCGCGAGCAGACTGGATGCTGTGGGGAATGGACCCGCCGCAGCTATTTGTTAGTGTTTCTGCGTGCCAAACGCTTGATATCACAGGAGTCTCAGTGGTCAGTTTCCTGTTTCCTGTTCCACATACTGCCAAATGCTAAATATCTCGACTGAGGATTGAGAGCGTCGGTTCTCCAGAGAGTTCCAACACATACAATGTCACTTATTGAGCCAATCTTACCTCTGGACAGGTGACGCACTTGGAAACGTGGCTGTTTATTAGCTTGTTTGCCAACCACTTCAATATCATACAGGAGACCGCCACAGCTTTCAGCGGAAAATAATTTCATCGATCCCCGCGGCGCATCTTGAGCTAAATCACAAACAAATGTCACATTTCGAAACATCTAAAAGCCATCCACCGAAACACCCTGGGTACACAACATGGAATCTTTTGGGACACAGTTGCAACAAATATCTGTGAGTGACAACTATGATCATGCTACAGGCTCCTGTTGCGAATCCGTGTGCTTTCTGGTGTTTTAACATCTGTGACGGGATGCAACATCTTTGAATATACCCACCATGACTTTTCTTTGTTCTGCTTCATTAAGAGGGGCAGAAATAAGACACAAGTAGCCGAATATAATAATTCATACAAGATGTAGTGGATGGAAAGGCTCAGAAATATAACTTATCCTTAAAATATATCAGAATAAATAAAGTATTTCATTTTACGGGATCGTATCCTTCATAGGATGAATCTTTATTAGTAGGCTCTTTAATAAAATCAAAAATTGCTGCTCACCCTGCGCTACCCCGGCAGATATTACTGCGATAATTCGTACTAATATCTGGAACTGGAACTGTCAACAACAAGGCAGTTTTTGTTTGTTGCCGGCTGTGCTATCCAATTTGTCTATGAGGGATTCGATGGGCTTTTGAGTTACCATAATAATTTTGCATCCTTGTCATATCACGTTTTGTGCGAGCTTGAAATGAGAAGCGACACAATTAAACATTTCATAAGCATCTCATAATAAGGCGTGATATTTAGCTCTGTTTTGAGTGGGGTTAATGGATAATGATAGGCGTGCAACTACTCCACATGCAGATTGTTGCAGCTCGGGGAATAAGGTGAACGATTGAACGGACCGGTTGAGACAACCGCAGTACTCTCTCAGGTTTACTACAAATATCATCTTTTTCCTTTCTGTTCCATTAGGATGATGTGCTGTTAATCCCCCGTATAGTGTAGCTATCAGTGCTTTATGGTTGCCATGCTACCTCTTGTGGTAACCAGGGAGCTAGTTAGCAAGTTGATTGTTTTGTAATTGTAAAAAAGAAAATAGTGTCTAACTGCATAAAAGCGTATAAAAGTCATAATATTAATGGGCATGTTCTATACTGTGATTATGGGTAATTTAGAGTTGTCAGCTGCACTCGGCTGCTCCTTGCACCTATTGCAGCGCAGATACAGCCGTAATCACAGCGGAGAACGCCCTCTTGGGTATTGCTGCATATGGAATGAAATTGCCGTCGCGTTCCCAAGGTCACCGGATTCTTCCACGGGAGTATTTTCACCAGCGTGTACATATCGGAGAGGAGAAAACACAGGCGGCAGCAGCAGCAACAGCAGCAGTTCGCAGCACAACGACCTGTATAGTACCACGGCTCTTCTCCTAGTGGCCCCCGCTGCATCATGTGGTGTATTAGCACATACGATCTAATTTAGGTATCCTCCCGGGGCATGGACAGATTTAATAAAGCTAAATGCGGTTGCTCATTCAGCCGAAGAAGAACGCTCAGATCCCTCGCCGCGTTTACAAGAACAAAACAGACACTAACCCAATCAGAACACCCTTGACCATTTCATTTTCCACATGCATGTGTGTCAAGGCAAGTTTTTCCTTTTTTTTCCTGTGTGTGTGTGTGTGTGTGTTCGTGTGTTTGTGTGTGCACCTCCACATCCCTCTCTTCTTCATTGGTATGCAAAGCACATGTAGGAGAAACAAACTCCTGCTTTTCTCCGCCTCTGACACGCTCCCCCTAAGCACTTACCGCATTTAACATTGAATAACCATTCAAATAACGTCTGTTGAGGAATCATCCTGCATAAAGCGCCATCTGTGCGCTACGTCGCCCGTCTATTCACTGCCGATATAAACAGAGGAACGCCGGATCGGAAGCAAAACAACACACACACAAAAAAAAAGCTT
The DNA here is from genome assembly GCA_900660455.1 of Gephyroberyx darwinii. Lineage (NCBI taxonomy): Eukaryota > Metazoa > Chordata > Actinopteri > Trachichthyiformes > Trachichthyidae > Gephyroberyx > Gephyroberyx darwinii. The sequence continues at coordinate 15,711 of CABFOQ010031815.1, forward strand.
ACATCCACAAAACGGGTCAGCTGTAATCAGCAATCAGTTATTCCTCCGCACAACCAAAGGGATGCCACGGGGGAAATATTTGCTCAATAATTTGCAAACATGAGGGAGAGATTCTGCATGTGAACTGATTGGAGAGGGATGACATTCCTGATTAAAACAGCTGATGGGGCTTAGGTTATGTGCTAGGTCACACCTCGTCCCCTTTTTTACTGAAAAAAAAGGAAATAAGCGAGAGCCCGGTGTCATAAAATAGCGCTAGGATTTCACGGGAACATCTTTAACCCGTCTCCTCGGCTATCAAATTAGCACTTTTACCTTCCTCAACCGGCACTCGCCGCATTCAAATGCATTGAAATGAGGAGGAAAGGCCGGCGCTGGGTGGGACTCCGGGAAAGTAATCAGCAGGTCCATGATAATGACACATTAGCGGTGCACCTCTAATGTGTGCGGCAGTGTGCGGACCCCG
>CABFOQ010031819.1:4036-15874 GCA_900660455.1 Gephyroberyx darwinii
GGTAGGGGCCTGTTGTATACCAGCCTGAAAAACCATTGTGATGTTCAAAGGGGCCTCACAGAGGCTCTGACCATTGATAAGGTCTAATGTGATGAGAGACTGCAAACTTCATCTTTTATACATGGCAACATAATATGAAAGGTCAGCTTATCTTAATCCTCAAATCTGCAGCATCCAGGCCTGTGGCCCAATTTCATGAACTTAAAGACATAATCTTAGAGTCCATTCTGAAGAAGACCATTATTATCTTCTCTGCAAGGTCCAATCAAGAGATATCATTAGAGTGTACTATGAATGCACTGTAAGGAATGATTATTTCTTTTTTCTAATCGGCCCCAATCACATCACAGTATCAGATGGACTGTGTGGCCATGGTGAGAAGCTTTATTATGTCCAGTGATTAATCATCAAGCATTACCTTATCCCTTTCATACACACAGCACACTGCTGGCCTGGTCATCAACATAGTGCTTACCTGATACTCCATTGTAATCATCATCACAAATATTGTTGTGCTTCATCATCTAGGACAAGGATATGAACATGATTTTAAGACCAGTCGGTTTCGTCCATGTTGAGTCCAGTCCGTGTTGACTACCACTGCCGATAAACCAGCAGTGCCATTCACTGTTTTTGGATCCATCTCTAATTGCGTCGCTCCTCCTGATTTGGCTTACCTTGGGTTTTTGTTTGTTAACTTCTTGATCTGTTTTGAACTGTTCCATTCCATAACTGGCGACAGAAAGTTCTTGTTGACATAAAAGTGGGAGTAACAAAGTGTCCTCAAGTCTAAACAAATTGAGGACAGATTACATACACAGTTGCGAGGTGGAAGTTGCTACGACGTTTTGTGAATTAATGCAGGTCATGAAGGTTATTGTCTAAAGACCAAGATTGGCTAATTTGTTGTTTAGAAATCCTTTGTTCTCATCTGAAAGTGTGTCAAATGTAGACAGATTGTGAAATATTTATTCCTTGACTGTGGATCATATTAGAGTGTTATTGTTTGTTTCGTTTTGTATTCCACCCCTAATTTGCCAGTGGTACAGATTCTCTGGAAGTCTAACAAACACACATCAACTTTAACAAAGGTAGACCCCGTCCTGTACCCTTAATTAGAAGGAAATTGTAAACAGACGCACGCCTTTCTTTTAGGGATTATCCATACTTTATGACTGAACGTTTGAAGTTATGAGGGATTCTGAATCAGCACTGCTCGACTGGGGCTCTTATAGGACATTGTTGTCTTCAATTATTTTCAGTTATATTCCCGTCTGTAAGAGGCAGGGTATCATTTATTATTTAAAGATGCAATCGTTGCTGTTTATCTGGGATTTTTAAAACCGGGTTATCTTTTCGCATAGTTTTTTTTTTTTATTAAAAAGAACAAAGTGTAATAAAGTGCAGTTTCAAAAAGATGCGTGTCTCTCCAGCGCTGCAGCTCATCTGCCATTATTGTGATTTAATATGAACGTGCCAAGCAGCAGCCGAGAGACAAGATCTAACGAGCACCAGGGATGCTTTAGTATGTACATAAAGGGTCTCACACAAACACGAGCTGGTACACACACACATACGCACACACGCACACACACCAGCAATCACACATATCTGTTTCCATAAGTTGTGGCTGAAGACAGCAAACGCAAAGACTGATAGCTACTTGTTTTTGTAACTGGATTAATAGATTACCCAGGGAGTAACTAGTGATGATTTGTACAAATACTGATCAGTGCCTTATTCCTTTAACTTAACTAGCTTGGGAGCGAGGGACAGAAAACCAAACAGTTAGCAGGAATAAGAGAACATGTTGAGTTCTTGCACACAGGAGAATGGGATCCTCAGTGAAGACCCCTGTCTGTCTGTTTAATAGAGGAAAGCAAGAGGGGATAGATTCCCAGACTGCAGATCCAGATTCAATTGAAGTACCGCAGTTGTTGTATGCATCTTTCTACAACATCCTTTATTTCATGAATCAATAAAATCGGAATTCACATAACTTTATCCCTCAAGTGCATCCTAAGAATAAATCCTTTTTCCAGGTTTGAACATCTGTCTGAGAGCCAGTCTTGCTATTATATTCCTCTGTTCTTACACATCTTGTTTTTTTATAAACCCCAAAGTCCCACAACTCTTGCCGTGTCCCTCTTATGGTCACTGGTATCCACTTGCCCTACCATCACTCTTATTACTTCTAATACTTAACTTTCCACCGAGGCCCCTGAGACCCTAGAATTGGGAGATTAGTCCAGCCTTAACTGAAGTAGACAAACTGCGATCAATACCTGATGTAAGCGGTCTGCCAGGGTCAGGCGACCTTGCTGTATGGCACCCACGGCAACTCTAGTAAAGTCCTTATAAATTCTGGGTGATTGACCCCTGACGACCTGGGCAGATAAGGTCAGTCTGGCCAGAGTGACCTAGGAGCTAGGGGCCAGTGTCCAGTCAGTCTGGCTGTCCCATAATGAAGTGGTCAGTATTGCCTTTCTGTCACTCAGCAATTACTGAGAGAGATATGGAGCTATAGATAGGTGCTGAATGCACAAGGAGGTAGTGGCCACAGAATTACATTCACCAGGCAAGGGGCCTGTAAAATGACACGTAAACTACTCTGATATGGACTGGTAATGACTGGGAGTAAGATGGATCGAAAGGGATCTGACAAGTTTAGTGGGACTTACACCGCACTACATCTATACACGGAGGCAGAGGAAACGCATCTACTCCCCTCCATAAAAAATACAACTTATGTTTAATTTCAGCACTGTGCTCATTTGCTGTAAGAATAAAAGAAAAACACGGCATATATTCAGGTGAAGGGAAAAGGAAACTGATCATCTCTACCCACTATATTTATGCTTCATTGGCTTTATTAATCTCAGACTTCAAATCATAATTCAAAACCCATTTGATCAAATTATCAAATGATTGTATTTGCAGATTAGTTTACACAGGTTGATTATAAAATGCATATGCAAGTGAACATTTATAATGTATTAGTTATTTATTATTGAGTGATCCTATATAATAGATTTAGAGACATTTGTGTACTCTGTGCCTATTATGTCAGTCACACAGGTGTAACATGCAGACAGAGGAATGACCAGATTAAAAGACAAACAGACAGACAGGCCGAGGTCAGGCTGCCTGTGCAAATAGAGGCCTGCACATGTCACAGTGTTTCTCCCATGGCCCGTTGCGCTCCAAGACACAGGTCAGGGGCTAGGAAATCCCCCCAGCCAGCCAGCTGCTGCCATCAGAGACCCTCAGCATTCTTCTGTCTGCTAACTATTTAGTTGTCAGTGATTTGGTTAAGTGGAATTGACTTTTATCTGCAGTGTGCTGTGGGGCTGCTACTGGCGATACAGAATCCCCCTTCCTCAGCTCCTGTCTTGTCTTAGCCTGGTGTCACATCCAGCACATTGCTATTGGCAGCTGAGCCAGGCCTAATCAATAGCCCAGGTCAGAGATGGCCTGCGGCCCTGCTGTGGGTGGGCTATTGATCCAACACATAAACTCCCACAGGTCGCCCTGACACACCAGGAAGTCACGGCCTTGGTCGAAGTGAGAGAGAGGGAGAGAGAGACAGAGACACTACAAATTCACAATGCTGCTGTCTGTCTGTTGTAAATTCTACAACAAAACAGTATCATGAAAAAACAAGTTGATTATTGATTAACAAGTGTTGTATCCTCTTTACTATTGGTAGCTTAAAAAAGGTAATTATTTCATTTGGGTAACTGAAAAAAGTGACATGATTCTCACCAAATGCTCTACACACATTAAAAGCAGGGCTGCAACACATTAACAGACAAAAACTTTCTAGATGCAAGACCATCACAACCATTCAGGACCTCTGCCCATCTCTCTCTCTCTCTCTGCTGGGTGAATCCTCTACAGTCATTCTTTCAGACCTGTGGCCAATGAGCTAGAGAATAGTTGTTTTTGTTGCAGTTTTAAATGTTGCTCCCCAAGCTCCTTATCAACACCACATAAGAGCTCCTGGGAACAATTAAACACGGGCTTTAACTCAGGTCTAACCACAGAGGTAAAAATAATCGTACAGTGTTGCCAAATGGAGGCGGCTTCAAAAGAACTGTTCAGTTATTACAGACTGTTTTGCCTCTCCTGCCTGTATTCCCTAACTAAATCTCTGTCGCTATGGAACTACTGGAACATATGACAAGCATATTTACCCACCTTCACAAACCAGGCCCATGTGGAATTCAAAGTCTCTTTTACATGTTATTTTTTTCATTGCTGGAATTGACAGTTGAATAAATATGTATTGTCTATGAGACTTTGTTGTTGTGCACGAGAGATCCTCTGCAGAACAGGCAATTATATATGCTATTACAGGAATATGTCTTGTTCTGGTTACAGGGAAATTAAGTTTCTCCGGAAATCTCTTTCATTTCTCATTTTAAAAGCCTTCAGTGGTATGAGAAGAGAAATTACTCACAACAATCCATTTACTGTTTAATGTAATCTTGAAATCATAAGATGCTGTCCTGCAGTAGTACAAATAATTATAGATTAATTTTGTTGGCTCTAAAAACAGCTTATTAATTTCAAAGACTTGATAGAAGTCATATTGTACTGGTTTTCCTCTCCTGAAAGATGTTTAGTCTGCATGGACTCACAGGGGTGGGGTACAGGGTAAAAAGCTTACAATATAACTGTGGATTTTATTGCTGCCATTCCCTTCAAATGTGTTCAAAACATATTTCTTATGCTGTTTCTCTTTCTTTTTGTTTTGTTCCAGGTGATGATGTCATCCTGAAAGTTTCTCTTGTGACCTGGGAGTCCCTAAATCCCAAACTATATAGCTTTGGAAAACCCTGGAAATACCTGGAATTCTAGGAGTATATCACCAAAACTTCTCAAGGTGCCCAGGCACCGGATCAATAGCTTTACATTATCCTTAGTTATTTTTTTGTGTATACAAAGAAAGAGACGGAAGTCTGAACGTTAGCAATAGCGGCTGGTCATCCACCATCATTTCACCTAACCTGCTGTGACCAAGAGGGCGTGACCTTTCTGCCTGCCGACTTCAAACAGACACTTGAAAAGAAGACGCAGTCAGAGAGGCATCCGTGTGGTGGCAACTCAGACCAAAAACCCCATCAGGTAAGGCTGTGAAGTCCCTCCTGCTCCTGCTGTCCAAGCCCTAAGCCCTTTACCTCCTTCAGGGCTTTGAAGCTGACTTGTCCTCAGTCTGTGTCCCCCATACAGCTAGCTCCCCTTCAGAGTTACTGTAAAGGAAAGGCTGGCTGATAAATGGCCTGCTTTCATGCTCTGCTCACCTGTTTGTTCCTCTCGGATTAGAGGCTCTGAATATGTGGAGGTTGTTTGGTTGATAGATGCTCACCCTGGGTTCTTTACTGGCCCCTCGCAGATCTGGCCAATGACCAGCCAGAGCCAGAGCACATGTGGTACAAATGTGAAGCCACTCAGCTTGGGTGACCCAGGTGGACCATGCACCATAAACACACACGCAGGCACACACGCATGAACACTTGCAGACCTTGCACACTTGCTCTCACATTGCATGCTCATGCAAATACATGCACACATACTATACGCAAACATTCAGTATACAAATGTACAAATACATACTCAAACCGTTCCACATAGATAGCAAAAGCTTGTTTTATTTATGATTTCACACAGAGACACATTGTCTATTGTATGCACTATATGTACTCTACAACAACGAGTCCAGCTGAGACCTCTATGCTATTATGCTATCGGTAATGAGAAGTGTGACGGTGCCAAGGCATGGGTGTTTTTAGTTCACTAAGGAGAAGAAAGGGATTTTCTAGCAGGCGACATGTCACATTTGGTCATTGTGTGTGTGCATACAGATGTACAGATGGGTGCATGTTATGTGTGTATTCATATGTGTGTGAATGTGTGCATATGAATAAATGTATATGTGAGTCTTGTATCAAAGAAAGAAAAAGCTCCTGCACACGGTCGACTGAACGTTGCAATTAGGGTATATTTATTGAGAACAACACTTTTTCTCTCTTTAATTGTCAACCTACAGTCTTCTCCTGTCACCTTGTATTCCGCTGTGCAAAAGCTTCTTGTATCAGAAATGTGGCATTGCATTTTGCGCTGTATAGTGGCACAGGTATAGGGATCAGTATTTCCATTCAGAGTGACTTTGAAATTGATTTGGACTCAGCTTCACTCTACTAGTTGGTTTGTTAGGATTTGAAACTCTATGAACCATAATCTATCACTTCACATTTTGAAATAGTTTAAAATGTATATTTCACAGTTATTTGGCAATAGACCAATAACAAATTTGTAATGTGTTCCATAATGAAAAGTAAAGCAATTGTCAGTCAGTCATAAATGTCTGATCTCAGGTTACCTGGATTATACTAAATCACTCTGTTTGATGAGAAAATCGGCATGATTTTATTTTTTTATCTCATTCACTGAATACACCTGTGTGGAAAAGCAGAAGGTTTTTCTCCTTCATACAAAAGATAAAACAGCTAACATATTAGCTCTTCATATACTGAGAATTACATTATTTTGTGTTCTGCAAATAATCTTGATTGAAAATAAATTGTGCTTATAGAATTAAGCAAATAAAATGAAAACATGGCAGTCAAAGCAGCAGGACGTAGAAGATGAGCTATGTCTTCAGGGCTCTAAAGAGCTAGGGGCCTTTGTTTGAAAAGTTCAAAGTAATTTTACAAAATTTGGGTCACTGAAAATTATAAGTACACAGCAGAAAACCATTGTTTTGAAACAGAGAATGAAAGAAATGGAGAAAATAGATAAATAAGCAACCTAACAGACTTTTTTTTTGCTTTCTCATGCATCTTTAACGATTATTTTTAGTATGGGGAAAAATAAAACATTTCAAAGAACAAGAAACAATATCCATCTAGGAGCTAATTAAGGACGTGATCTGAAATGCATTTTCCAAGAAGCCCAATGCAGGGCCTAAAGGGTCAGCTGCCTCACAATAGGACAAAGATAATACAGCAGGAGTCAGGGGTGGAGAGCGCTACAGTCTGGGGGAAAGCAGCTCCCCTCCCTGGCCTGTGTGCTGATGGAGCTGTGCTCCTTGCCCAAGGCTCCAGGGCTCCAGGGCTCCAACATTAGACCCTATTTTTCATGTGGACTGCACAGTGTTCTTCTGCAGTAAGGGTTGCTCCCTTTGGGCGGGCCCTCCCCCTCCCCCTTTAAAAAAATACATGCATGATTTCATACATGAAAGATATATGTAATTGGACATCATGGCCTATACAACATATTTACAATTCTAAACAGAATACGTTAAAATCAGTTTCCTTTATCTCCCCCCTTGTTTTTGAGAAAATGTATTTACACATCTTACAAAACACAAGATCAAAAAATAGACAAAATACAGGATATCACTCTTTTTTATTGTATTTATTATATCTTATAAATGTTCAAAGTGCGCAGGCATTGCCAATATATCTAACAATTCCAGTTAATCAATACATAGCTCAGGCAGTTGTGTTGTAGCTTAAAGAGAAATACAGCAGCAGTGGATTCCACTCTCACATGTGACATACTGTTAAAAGAAAGTGTGTCGAAACACCACAGATACTGCACTTGGAGCTGCCACTACAAATAATGTCTCAAAGCACTCGTTTTGGTGGAGGAAACAATATCACGTTGTCTGATATTGATCTGACTCATCTCATCATATAGGAGGCTTCATGAAAAGTTTACATGTGTCTTGAAACATGATCACATAACATTGTGAGTATAGCTGCAAAAAGATTTTAAAAATAGTTCATGCACACTAACACACATCATAAGATGTTTGCATTTGAAAATACAAGATAGAAAATGCAATACATATCTTAGAAGACAAAATGGAATCTGTTTACACATGACACAAACATCAAGTTTAGAGATTAGACATTTTAGATGTAGACTTATTTAAGGTCATAACACATAGGGACAACGTTTGTTTTGTAAAAGCACAATTACAATGTCTAGAAATCTGTTCTTTTTCATTGGTTTGACTTGTCCAGCGCAGTCCATCTCCTTTCTGTTATAAAGCAAAACTTCTGTTGTCTCCAAACTAGAAAGTGGGGTTTTCAGACACTTTCTCTTAAGAGTGTAGCGACCTGACATATTAGAATTGTTATTGTGGGGCAAAATGAGCCTTAAATAAGCCAGCAATCTTATGAATCAAATAATTACAAATTCCAATATTAATTCAAGTTCAAGACGAGCAAGAGACCAACCATCATTCAATATTAATTTACAATCTATCATGTAGTGAACTGATGTGTGTCAGTGTTCCAATGCACATGTTTTTATCCTCTAAGCTATGAAAGGGAATGTCACATCACGATCTGTCATTTGACCACAGGGAGGGTATGACCTTTCAGAAGGCAAAGACATTTTTTCTTGTTGATATCTTTTTGCCCTGTATGCAGCAAAACAACTTGTTTAACTGAATTAGATTAAATTGATAAACTGCGAGGTCATAGGGACACAAAACATTAGAAATCACCCAGTAACCTCACAACATCTGACAGAATTAGAAACACAATTTGTTATTTCTTATAGCATGTCATCAGTCACACATACAGTGCACGCGAATGCCTGCATGCACATGTTATAGAACACAATCATGAGAAAATATTACAGCAAGAACCATATCTCCTCGCCGCAATGATTCGCCCTCCGGTCTCGAACCCACTAGCCCTGTGCCTGCCAGCACAATAGACAGCTGCACTACTGATCGAGCTAAACAAAAAAAATGTGCTTGAATTGATGAAAAGTTGTATTCCTATTGCAGGAATGAATTCAACCAGCTGTTACACACATGCTGAAATATACTCCCCATAACAAAAGTGACCTCAGCTGTAGAGCGTGGCTCAACCATGTGATCCAGGTCTACAGGTACCAATGATACAGGTTTCACTCAGGTCCTGCATGAGTGTAGGACCTGCAAGTCCTGTGACTGCCAGTATGGTAGATGGCAAAGCTGCCAGTCAAGCTAAGTTGAAAAACTCGCTCTTGGATTAGACAAAAGATGTATTTTTACCAGAGGACTGAATTTAACCCTTGTGTGCTGTTCACTTTTTGGACACGTTGGTACTGTTCGCCGGGTCAGCTTGACCCACGGCATTATTGGGATTTTAAAGCAATTCAGAAAATGTACGTACAAATACTTAACATATATTGTCTTTAACTCAATTGCAAACATTATATATAACATATATGGTTAATGCTTGCCATTTACCTGCTAGATCACATTTACCTATGAAAGTGACACCTTCAACTCCATTATATGTGTTTGCAGAGGCGGAGAGGGCACTGTCAGGTGGACTGGTTCAGTGGCCCTGGTTTAGGGTCTCAGCCCACAACCCTCCTGTAGTATTTCTGTCATGCAAAAGTAAACACCTTGACTATTAATCCCCTTAACAACCTAACACCTAGACAGGGAATGGCCCCACTAATCACCTGGTTTTATTGGTCCCAGGAACACCAAGGGCCAAGCGGGGGCCCCACGTTCTCCTGGCGTATTTGGAGCACATAGGCCAAACAAACTGACAGGTGATGCTGCATGACCACCACCCCGCTACCAGAGCCCAATCCACCTCACCCACAGAAAATATGGGTGGGATCACCTGCCACAAAGGGAAAGTTGGTGGGTGAGGAGATCTGATGGGGGTTAAGCATCCCATAATTCCACATCAGTTGCTTTGGAAATTACTTCCAATCCACATCCACACCAGTTGGCATCACGGCTGGACTAGGGGACTGGGTCAGAGTTCTGGAAGTTTTACCACCTCAGGCTAGAGATGAACTTGAATCTTATTTCTTAAGTTTAGAAAGGCTAGCTTTGGGTGGAAATGTGTGATGCTAGCAGTTGACTTCCATGTGCATGAAACATTCCCAACCTCTATGTGGGATCCCACCTTGTCTATTTTCCTCATCTGTCACTTGTTTGAATATCAGCCTTCTGAGTGTATTATGGGTTAATGCATGACACTGTCAAAGATTCTGCCAACACTGAACAGTCAGTCAGTATGTAAAGAAAAAAAGCAAATCAAAAGCAGTCGTTTTCTTCATTGTAGCAACAATTCCTCATTGTCATCGTTATATATAGACTATCATCATTATCGTCAATCAGCATCATTGTTGTCCTCATATAGTTTATAGATTGGCTTCATTGACTTGAATTGTTCAAGTTATCACTCTCATTCATTCTCCAGTAACCAACAATTTTGTGTATGATTTGGCTGATCTGTAGCCGCATGTGCTTCAGCTGCTATGCTATGTTATTTAATGCTATCGGTGCATGACTGTTTAGTTTAATGCTTAAATGCTTTAAAAGCTTTGAATTTGGGGTAGTGTGTTACTTCTGCCTTGATACTTTACATCTTGTGTTTTCTGGTTGTAAACATGTTGTGGTTTAACTCGTGGGTAAAGCTATTTTTTTGTGTATGAATTATTGGTGTCTGACCCAAACCAGATGACATGGAAGCATCCAGAGGCTGTGCTGTGGATTTGGATTTGACCCTTGGCGATAATCCTAGATCTGGGCTTGTCCTTCTGTGTCCGCCCTCACCTGTCTCCTTTCATATCATCGCGCGTATTGTGGGGATCTCCTCGGCGTCTTCTTGGAGGAATATTACTCTGTTTAGATCTGTACTATTGAAGTGTGAATGCAGCGTGCACAAAATGGTATTTCAAAAGGTTCGCTATCGTAGGGATCCGTGATTCTGCTCCTTTCCGTTCCAGTCGTTTTATCTCATCCAGCTAGTGTTGCTGGTGCCCGGAGTGGTCATGTGGCTCTGATTTGGGATCCCTCTGTTTCACGACCCTCTCCAGAGCGCAGAGCCCCGCGAGTCCCGCCTGTCTCTCACAGTCTATGACAGCAGCTTTCGGGATTTGTCCATTATTCACTATACATCCCCACCTGAAATATGCATCATCGGAGGCCCTGGCTCGCGCCTCTTTCTTTCATTACATGGTGGTGATCTTTAGCTAAGGCTATATTAGGCTGTGCCCTGATATTTTATAGATTATATATTCAGTAAAGTAGAACATATAGGCGGTAAGATTCGGATCTCATGATAATACTGTGGGCAAATTCCTAACTCATAATAACGTGCAAGCCTATAGCCTACATCTGGGAGTTTTTTTTTTTTCATTATTAGTATTTATTTTTGGAATGCTCTTCACATTTGATTGCAATGTGTTTATGTTTTCATGGTTCTAATGGGCTACATAGTTCGTCCTCATACCAATCGCTGGATTTAAAATAGCTGTTTGAAAATAATTTCCTTACCTGACACGAGATGTATTGGATGGACTTTAAGCTTCATGATAAGGGATGATGAGGCTTGTTGTATAGGCAGGTTCACATACATTTTTAGTTTTGTTTTTCCATCGGTTGCATGGAGACATTCATACTACTTTACTGAACAGTAAGACCTTATAGGTAGACTTGTACATGCAACTAATGTATATGAAATGAAGATGAAATATTACGCCTTACGTTGATGATGAAATATTACTCCATACCCACCTGATACGGACAATAATATTAATAATATTAATAACAACAACAACAACAACAACAACAATAATAATAATAATAATAATAATAATAATAATAGAAGGAATAATAATAATAATAATAATAACAATAATAACAACATTAATAATAATAATAATAATAATACTAATAATAATAATAATAATAATGACTTAGATGAACATTAGACCATATCATAGGAACCACTGATGCAGGAATGCAGGGAATTCAAAAAGCTTTTTCTCTCAACTGTATCAGCTCTAAAGTATACTCTG
>CABFOQ010031821.1:0-20039 GCA_900660455.1 Gephyroberyx darwinii
GGGGTAGGGGACAAGAGATGGATGTCTGAGGAGGACGAGCCCCAGGCGGAGCCCAGCACCATCCACCCCACGGCCAGAAGCAACATCCAGAACAACCAGCCCTCCTGGGGCTTTCCTTTGGGGCGCATGGCTCACGCCCCCCCACTGGATATTTAAAAGGAGAGTAACGCAGGGGCACAAGGATCTCAGAAGAAGTGACCTTCCGGTAGCCAAGACACGGCAGCAAACTCCATAGCAGATCGAAACAAGCTCCTTCTCAACGTAGGCTCCACACAAAGTGCTGGTCAGCCTTGTCTCTTGGACGCTCCTTATAGAAGGGCACCGAGCCCCCGCTGCTCTTCGTTTGCTTGCTGGCTCTTTGAACCAGAATCCAATATGTCTTTACTTCTCTTCTCGGCAGGGTCGCCCTGTGGCTGCTCCTTTGATGACCACGTAGTGTGCTTGTGTGTGTGTAAGAGCAACTAACGAGATTGCACATGCATGCTTTTGAGGTGACACCTGGAGTGCATCCCCATGTGCCTTCCTTCACAGGCGTAGATTGAGTGACAGGAAGGGAACAACCCGCTCCACAGCCTTCTGCCCGTTCGCTCCGCTTTGTTCGGCTTTGTACTGCTCCGCACTGTCAAGCCACAGATAATACACAGCCTCGGCAATGAGACTAAGGAAGAAAGAGAAACAGAGGTAGGGAGCGAGAGAGAGCGACGGAGCTCCGCACAAGCAGACCGGCATGAACAAACTGTCAGCTTTCTCTCTCTCTATCGTCTCTATCGTCTCGGCAGTAACAGACTCCTCTTCTCTCTCGCACTGATTTTACCTCACAGTTCGGCTATAGAATCTCGTGAAGTGAAGATCCACACTCCTGCTTTATCTCCGTCTTTAAGTTTGGATCCAATATTTGTCTTTGACTTTTTTTTTTTTTTTCTCCAGCTTCTTCTTTTCTTTTTCTATGTCCCTGGAGAAGAACAGTGGTCTGGCTTGTTAACCCAGGGAGACCCAAACTGATAGCTTTTTGTATTACTCCACAGGAGAAAGAGACAGATTTGCAGACAGATAGAGAAAGAGAAAAGCCAGTGAGAAAGAGAGAATGAGAAAATGAGAAACTGCTGGGAGGGAGAGGGAGTGAGACGGCGGGAGGGAGGGAGCGAGAAAGGGAGAGAGAGACAGAGAGAGAGAGAGAGAATGAGGGAGGGAGAGAGAGAAAGATGAAGAGAGGATGAGAGCGGGGCTCAGGTGAAACTAAGCGAAGATGATGGGACAGAGGAAAAGAGAGGAGGGGAAGGGGGAGGGGAGAACCCGCAAGTGGGCCAGCCTATGCAAATCCTCCCTGAGCAGCGAGCAAATCAGGGAGGCAGGCAGCCACTGCAGAGGAGTGGGCTGCCTTTAGTCACAGGGAGAAGCGATAGGGGGAAGAGATGGGGGGAGGTGAGCGAGGGGAGAAGGAAGAGAGGAGAGAGCGGGGGGAAATACAGTAGAAAGAAAGACAGAAGTAGAGTGAGTCCGGGAGAGGAAAAATGAGGGAGAATGAGAGCGAGGACACATTGAAAGGGAAGAAATTATACCTGCGCTAGAACTGGCGTCACATTTTCTAACCCAGCTCGGGGTATCGTGGTGTCACTTTCCCCGCAACGGCATGTGACCTCCTCTCTCTGTGTTTTGATGGTTCTGAAAGCCTATTGAAGCCAAACCATTGAACTAAAAAAAACCATGCATTATGCACACTGCGAGAGATTTGGTGAATTTCAAAAGGACGAAATCGCTCCCTGCTCAAATAGAAATGAGAGAGAATAAAAGCTTCCAGTCCCTGTTCTGTCAATCTTCAGGGTTTTCTGAAGGGGAACTGTGGCAAGGCCTTGGAGAAATAGATGCTGAAAGTAAATTTGAATTGAGACAGAGTTTGCATTTTACCACTGCTGACCATCTCAAGCAGTGATGGGCGGTAACGCTCAGTAACGTGTTACAGTAATATTATTACTTTCCTCAGTAACGAGTAACAAATTACTATTTCAATTTCAGTAATAATATTACCAATGTTACCAATCAGAGCATTTCTCTGGTTTCTCTCAGGGGCAATGCTGTGACAACTGTTGATCGTTGTCAAAATCATTACAGTATTACCCTTGTTATCACCCCTTCATATCACATTTAAGTTTAATAAGCCAAGCTCCAGCCCCAGATTTATTTTCATCATACCCAAAGGACATGTTGTGCACGTGACACACTTAAAGATAAAGATGGATACGTTTACATTGAGCAGATGGAAGTATCGATGGATGGAAATAACATTGTCAAATGTAAACTATACGCAGGTACTACAAGGTAAGCTGAGCAGTATTTTGTTCTCAGGCACGGAGGCGCACATATGAGGTATTTTGAAGGTAAGTGGAAACGATCTCTGGTTTTTATTTGGGGGGGATAACAGAAAAGCAATATAATAGTAGTGTAATGAATTACTTCCTACAAGGAGTAAAGTTATTACTTTTGAAAAGAGTAACAAGTAAAGAGGATTATATTACAATGTGGCCAACACTGATTTCAATCAATGTCCAAAATGTCAAAAACAGGCATCCTGGTGGCTCAGGGGTCTAAGGAGCACACCACATAACCGTAACGTCCTGGGTTCAAATCCGGCTCAGGACCTATGTCACGTGAAAAAAAAAAAAAAAAGTGTCAAAATGTCAAAAACAATATATGTACCCTTAAGTGTGGTGTTAATATTAAAGTTTTATTCTGCAGTTAAATTTGCAGAGTTCATGAACTATATAGATAGGTGGTGCTGGTGGTGAAGTGGTGATTCATTGTTGGCTTTGGAGAGGCACTGTGCATAACCGCTTCACAGCTCTAGATTTACTCTCTGTTTCTGTGAATTACATTTGCCATGTGCTCCGTTTGGTTTTGGTTTGAAAGAGTCCTTATCTGAGACACCCGGGGGTGCAATTATTGCACCGCTCGTTACGAGCTCTGAACACAGAGATAATGTTTCATGGACGAATGAACGACGGACAGAGGACGTTCACTGACATCCGTTGATCAATGTAAAAAATGGGGAAGCAAACGGAGCAGTTGGGAACAAAGCATATTCATGCTAAACAATAGCTATTTCATAGTTAGGTTATTACCAGCTCTGAACACTGCATCCACTAGCAGCGTTGGGGAGGAATTTCACTGCATACAACTGAACTAGTACTCAAAGTTATTATTTCCCTTTAAAATGGAGTGATTACGATGGATGATGAATGGATGGAATGCTTTACTGGCATGAAACATACTGTGGTAGTCATAACCCACGCTCCAGCTCAGCAACCTTGTCACATAGGCTATGCAAATGCTCTTCGTCTTTGCTCAGTGCAGCCCTCATAAATACATTTCAAAAATGCCCACCAGGCTTAATGGTTGGTAATAAGCTACACTACTTATGTCTGGAAGAATCCTATTTCCACCTCTCTTTAGTGGAGAATATAGTCCAGTATCAGCGGGAAATGGCTCACTAAGTATGGTGGGTTTCCCCAAAAGAAAATGATCTACCGCAACTAATCAAGTTTCAATTAGAATGCAAGGATGCTGGCTTTGCACGGCAAGTTTAGAAATGAAATGTATCTGGCTGTGGACAACTCTGACAACAGACGCCACTGGTGCTTTTTTCAGAGAAAAATATGACAATACATTAAAATTCCACTGCATACTTTTATGACACATATGCCCTCTCGGCATATAAAATAACAAGATAGGACATCACCCCATATGAACTGAAACAATCAACTGTTTTTATCCCCCCCCTTACATCTCTGCAGACACACTTATAGTCACAATTAAAGTGGACCCCACAGAAATAGCTATTCTTTTTATGGTGTGGTACAAGAGAAAGTGGGCAGTTGAGCCGCAATCAAGTTGGAGCGACCCATCGGGGCGCCGGACCTTTCAACAGGAAATCAGACGCATTATGCTGCAGATGGAGGCTCCCACTGGTCACGACGGCACTCGGCAACTATTCTTCTTGTTCCTCTTTTGTATACATGCAGTATAAAAAACATGCCGCTATGTAGTCCATGAGAAAATATGTACGTACACACACACACACACACACACACACACACACACACACACACACACACACACACGCACCCTGCAACCTGCTTTGCTAGTGCAGACCCATACAGATGCTTGAGTCTGAAGCCTTGTGTCTCCTGCTCCAGCCTAGTCAACCAATGAGAATCTTGGGAGTGCGGCGTCTCATGCTGAGTCGGTAATGAACACTCGTCAGGATCAGGACTAATTAGTGTTTTACATTGTGATTTCTCCGTGGTGTCTCTCTGTGACAGATGAGGTCTGTTCTGCCTGCCCTACACACAGGCAAATGGAGCACGCCACGTCTTAATGTCACAGAAGAACACACGCGCAGTGGAGAGAGATTAAGGACTCTCTTAACTCTATTAACCTCGACTCTGGACTCATAACCGAAGAGTTTCTTTCTAAAACAAGTTCACCGCTTTTTAAAGACATAAAAATAAAACCTAGTCTAACAAAATGAGTGTTGGCATGAACAGAAAACTGGATTATTAATTATTAATTTATATACGTTAATAGTTAATTACATAATTTTAGATTAAATAATATATTTTATATTTTATATTAAACATTACAAGCAGCTTTGTTGAATCATTTTATTTCTAACATCCTCATAATTTACACTGACTGAAAAGAATTAGTAGAGAATACACATTTGACTACTGAGACTTACAAAAGTCTATTGTTGTGGTACCTGAATTAGGATTATGCACACGGGGAAGATACTGCAAAACTTTAGACTGCTGAGCAAATCCTCTTTACTTTGATTCCAAGGTCAATCTAATGTTCTCTACATTTATTCTTCTAGTTTCTCCCATTAAGTCTAAAATAACTGCTGGTGTGTGATGTTTCAGTATCCATGGCCCCCACATGCAAACAGCTCTAAACTTCTGCTTGTTTGAAGTGACTGCCTTTAAAGTTGCATTGGAAGAGAAAGAGAAGCGTCGCCGAATGCGCATCAGAGGTTGGCACAGGAGAGGAGCAGCGTACTCCCATGTGAGAAAATGACGGTGACAACAATATCGACAGCAATACAGTAAACAGCATTTGAAACCTTCTTTAAAGTCAGCTTCAATACCCCTCACCAACCTATGCATGTGTGTGTGTGCATGTGTGTGTGTGTGTTTGGAGAGCTCTTGTTTTATCTGCCACTCTACAGTTCACATACGCCTGCGCTGTTAATCCTTTGTGCTTCCAACTCGGAGGCATTGAGCTGTTTCATTTATAACACAGGCATCAGCCCATTTTAAATATGACAGCCTAACACACAGCCATACTTGGGAACTGACTGGGAGAGAAAGAATAAATAGTCTCCATTCAGCTAAGCCCTTCCATGAAGTATTCCACAGAAAATTGCTTAAATCAATGTAATGGTCGAGTCCAAAGTTAAACTCACAGTTTAATCACGTTGCCTCTCAGAGCATAATTTGAATTGACACAAGAATAAACATTTTACCGCTGCTGACCATCTCAATCAGTGATGGGCGATAACGCTCAGTAACTCGTGACCCCCAGACAGAAGCACAAAGGAACAGATGAATGAGAATTTTATTTATTTCGTGTTTGCGTCATTCTGACTGTGACCACTACATTTCAGCTTAACCCACAACTGCTCTGACATAACTGACTCAAGCTTGAAATCCATTGGTCGCCAGATGCAAACACACAAACACACACACACACACACACACAAATGTCCCTCTTCTCCTCCCACACACACCCACACACAAATAGACTCATACCCCGCCCATGGGCAGAATGCAGTAATCCATCTATTGCACTGCACTGCAGCCTGACTAACACACTTAATAATGAATGAATCATAAAATCAAAACTGACAAGCAGCAATTGAAACGTGGCCGTCCGTTTGACAGATTAAAAATGCAGCAAAGCCCGTATGACTTATGAATGAGGCCTGAATCCCCTACTGGATGACAATATGGAGGGCTTGAGGTGAACCGAGCTGAAGTGAGCCGAACCAAGCTGAATCACATTGTGGCGAGCAGACACAAAAACACACACACAGAAACAAATTACAAAAATACAGATACACACACACACAAATACAAAATGCTCACAGAGTAGAGACCTGCAGTAGAACAAACACAGACACACACCGTTTCTATTGTAATCGTACTATTAGTAGTGAACTAGCCTTACCAACTTGTCTGTATTTCAACTTCCAACGTCCAATCTCTGTTGCCTCTCCTTATTTATTTCACCAAACAATAAAGTCTATTAACAATTAACAAAAGAAAAAAGAGAGAGAGAGAAATGGATATTCAAATGCAAAAGCAGACGTACGGTTCACAACAGGAGTTTGGATTCTTAAGTGCTTGACCATTGTGAGAGGAACAGTGTGGTATCTGAGTTGGTGGAAGAATGTATTATAATCGAATGACTAAACGCTGGAAAAATGTATTTTTGTTTTAATATAAAACATGAATGTAGGAAGCACGCACATCACTGCGTGTTCCCCTGGGTGCGGCACTGGGAACAATACAATATCCAAAGACAGCACAGACAATTATCCTGCACACACAGATTTCCTCCTCGGATTTTATTTCTCACAAATAAAAATCTGTGTATGGGATAATGCTTTTACTGCAAAAGAATTTGGGGCTGTAAAAGTCTATATTAGTCTATAAGTCTATATTAGAGATGCATCCTGCATTTTTTAAATGCCTTTGATTGATTCAAGTGATTGAATCAATCAAGTACATTACTATACTACCTGTAGTCTTCAAAGAGAAATGAAAACAATGATAAAATAAAATGCTGAAAAAATAAATGAACCTGGTTTTAACAGAAATCTGTGGAAGCTGGATCCAAATGGTCTATGTAGCAATGACTAAATGAGAACTATTTTTGTGAAGGCGGTGCAGAAGCATTACTATATATGCTCGCCTAGCGGTTCGGGGCATTTTCATTCAACCGGATGACCTGCATCCAGCCCCCATGTTGACAAGCATATGCACTTCTTAAGTGTCCTTGAGCAACTCCAAGAGCATTGTCCTGTAGCTGACCCTGTGCTCTGCCCTTCCTGGAGGGGGGCAAGCGAAAAGAGAATTTGCCTATGGGGACTAACAATGTACCAATGTATTATTACTGTATGTTGATATAGACTTATTTCTGCACAAGTTTTACCACACAAAAATCCTCTTTCGGTGTGAAACGTCATAAAACGTACTGTTTTCAAACCATCACGTGTAGGTTAAAAGCTGGCAAATGATTCTTAACAAATATTTGCCGAGAAAATACTATTTCCCTGGAGTTATTTCATTAGTCATAATGATATGTCATCATGTTCCACACACACTGACAACATTTGCTCAACACAGAGATAAGTGACAAGGTGATATTATCATGTGACATTTTGTATGATGGGATGTCTCTGAAGAATCCCTCTAAAAGGTCCCTGTGATAAACACAGTCACACACCCAGGAAGCTGTGAATAATTCTCTCAGTCTGTCATCACCTGCCTGCTGGTTTATCAGCTACTCTATGTGAATACACGTGTAAAAAGACACACACACACACACACACACACACACACACACACACACTCATCTCCATTTACCTCTCTCCCTTTCTCCCATAGTCTCCATATTAACCTTCTCCAGTGTGCTGGGTAGAGTACAGGTCTATTTTATTTCTCAGATTGTGTTGCCTAAGCCACTCTCCTCAAGGTGACCCAGGATCAAACGATCAGCACAGACACAAAACACACACACACACACACACACACAAGTCAAACTGTGACACCGAGTGATCGAACTATTACACTGTGGGAGCTCAGACGACTCAGATGACTTGACACAATGCTTTTGCATTCTGAAAAGGTGGCAGTCCCAGCGCACCGGTATGAGTAACAATGTACAGACTACTACACGGATGTGAGTGTTGTAAAAGTCCCACTTTTTAAATGCTTACTGCACTGAGGCTGCATTATTGTAGGGGAGATTTAGGGAGGGGAGGACCTCTGGAATGGGTACTACTTTACAGTAGAGTGGAAATGGAAGTTTGATTGCTCTATTTCACATAGCCTGATGATGTCTTTTTCCATTTCTCAACAATTTAATCCCGGTCTTAATGCACTCCGCCAAATTGGTTCCAATGAATTCATGCTGGTACGCTGATAAACTGGTACTACATATCGGAATGCAAAGAAATGGTAAGAAAGAGCACTGACACTAAAACTACACATATAGTTTCAGTGCAGGGCTTGTTTGTATTCTAGGTAAGAAACAGGTATGGAGCCAATCTGCCCCCTGCCACCAGCCAGGCTTCGTCAAAATGGTTCTGGCCGACCGATTTACAGGCAATATATGAAATATGGATCATAGCTCGTTGAGGGAGAGTGCCCCAGGTATTTGTGCTGTGTGTGTGTGATACATATAATGCCTGAGTGGGTGAGAGACAGAGATGATTGCTTATGGGATGGTCCTGGTGAGAGAAACCATCATGATGGTAATATAATCATGTTGCCTGTGCTCATCTGCACATGCACACTCATGCACAAGCACCATAAATACAAATGTAAACACATATAAAAATCCATACACAAGCACATAGCTTTGGGAATGGATTCTGTAACTTAAATGCCATTTATACAGTGAGGGAAATGAGGCCAACAAGAACTGCAACGTGAAAGTCAGGAATCCTATTCAGCATCTCCTCTGAAAGACATAACGCTTTCCAAGACACCGCCGTGCGCCGCTCATTCAGAGCCACTTGTGAGAGAATGACAATACAGAGCTGCCTAGTTTGAAAACAGAGTCATTGTGTGTGTTCAAGTGCGGCACAGAGTGACTATTCAGAAGCAACCCCCACACCTCTCTTCCCATTCAAAACCTCAATTTCGCTTGTTTTTGACAAAAGCAACATGTAACTGCTACAGAGACTTTGAATTGCTCACACCTGCCACTCAGCCCACGTGTCGCCCACAGGCCAGCTTGAGCTTGACTGGCAGCTAATTTGGAGAACAACAGGAGAACAATTACCTGCCACCCCCCGTACACACACACACACACGTAAACACACACACACACACGCACGCACACACACACACCCTGAAGCACCTACTTAAAAAAAATAGCCTTTCTTTCTATCGCTCCCTGCCTCGTTTCACTGACCTAAGTGACAGCAAAGCTCAGCCGCCAAGGGGTTCAGTGGTGTGTGTGTGTGTGTGTGTGTGTGTGTGTGTGTGTGTGTGTGTGCTCGTATGCCAGCATGTATGTGTTTGCATCAAAACACACTTAATCGTGCTCATATAACAGATGAGAGTGTACAGTAGGTATGCTAACCTCTCCGCCAGGTGTGCCACAACACTGCTGTCACTGCAGAATTGTCACCGCCTTGGAACTCATGATGCATATAGATGTTTTGGGTCACATCCCGCGGGGGAGACGGACGACGTCATGCACCCTGGACCACGGCGCCTTTACTTTTGGCTGCAATACATCAGAATGCTTAGGATCAAAGCGCTCTTATAGGCTTTATAGCATGTTACGATAGCCTGGTCTAAAAAGCACCAGATCCAGAGTAGCCCTGCATATGATGCGTTCCAATAATGATATCCTGTTTCACCAGCTGGGCGTAAACTAAAATGAGGGTATTTTTAATTACCCCAGGGTGGCCGAGGATTGGCCATCCTGCCCTGGTGAGACTCTGTGCTGATTACTGCGCCGGGGTGATAAAATTCAACCACAATCCAGGCTGGCGTCCATGTTCTCGTCGCTTACCTGTGCTGGTCCAATTAGGGTCGGCCGGGAGGAAAGGCCGACCCACGGTGGGAAACACTGACATTTCACACAGGAAGCGCTCTCATGAATATGGAGCAGAGTAATTCTGGCTGTCATGAGGTCTCTCCGCCACATATGGACGCTGTGATTTGAGGTTGCTTTCAGGAGAGCAAGGATGCAGAAGGGAGTGTGAGGCAACTCATAATGACACATCAGCGCTGCAGTTAGTATCCACTAAGTACATTTAGTTTACCGTATGTGGGACATGACATGGTAAAGCAGCATTTTAAGATGGATCTTCCATTTAGATGGGAGAAGAAATGAAGGAGCTCTACGTTACTGAATGTTACTCTGCTGCGAAAGGCCTTTGTTGAGAGCTTAGTTGCAAGTCCTTCAAGTTTTGCAAGGTTTTTCAGAACCTCTTAAGGTAATCTTATGGTCGCCGATGAATTAAAGCAGAAACTATTAGAAAACTGTTAGCCATTTGTAGTGCTACACGATTGCACTTAGTCCATGCTGGATATTGGGTTAATACAGATTTCAAGTATTAATAATATAAAGCAATAAAAAAAGAAAATAGCATAACCGTTTCCCCATTACTATAAACCTGCAAAATGTTCCATTATTAAATACTACATCTACAATATAAAGCTAGGGCTATGATTGTCTAAACTATAACTACGATATAGGACAGGACGTTAGCATCACAGAGCTGATTAGGTCTATGATACTATGAGCAGATAAGCAGAGATGTTCATCTGCTTTTGTTCATCTGTCTATGCAGATAATCAAAGATATGAGCATGCACACACAACTCGAGCCACATCATCAAAGCTTTCATAATACTTCTTCAAAACCTCTTCATTTTCCTTCAACCAAGTTAGATTTCATAGATCACGTAGTTCAGGGTCATGCTTGAGTGGGCTCTTAGGTGTAATGTTTTCCCGATGAGCTGCGCAGTCACCAGGACAACTACTGTACAAACACTGTTATGAATGCAGTTTTCTGTCTCTTAGAATTTGAAGATGAGTAAAATAAAATCTGTTCTGTGATTTCGTGTCAGTCGTTTTTACCTGTCTGGGGGAATGAGCATTGTCGAGTCTTTATTTCTTTATTAGATGCTTATTTTACGTGATTATACAGTATGTCATGTTTCAACTTATAATAATAGTTATTTGGTCGAAAAGTAATCAAGGAAGAGTCAAAAAAAATAACCTGCATTATTCAAAATGAGACTACAGAACCCTAGTCAAAACAGATGAGCCTTGGTTTGCCACCTTGTGATGCATATTTTGGCACGCAAACAAAAAGAAATATGTTTTAAGCTAAGTATACGCCTCAGACAAGGCAGTCCAGAAAATAATAATAGCATAGAATGACACAGTCAGAGCATCTTGCTCGGAAATAAACAGATCAATCAAACAAGTCTTGCAGTTTCAGGCAATGTCTAATTTGTGACTCAGGGCAGACGCGACAAACACAAAAGCTATTACTGGCCAAAACAGAAAAGTAGTCAAACTAATGCCTGATCCTGGCCATCCAAAATACATGGAGGACAGCAACGAAGAGAACAAGCAGCGTCAATATTTCAACTATGCATGGTGGAGGAACCAAGCGTAGCTAAAATAACTGTCTTTTTTTGCCAGCTCTAGCTAGGCTAAGTGCAATCCCTGATGGGTCTCAGCAAAAGCAATCAGGCTTGAGCAGGAACATCTGCCTGAATGTCTCTTAACATTGTGCATGCTGACGACAGCGTTAGGCTTTTAAAAAGACACTGGCTTCCCATACACTTGCAATGTTACCTTGTCTCACGCCTAGGTTATGCTGTGTCGTGCCATCCTTTTCGCCTTTCAGGAGAGAAAAAATAGCCGGCCGCCTTTAAATAAATGCAGCTTAAGAAGAATTTTGGAAAATCGTCAAGGGGAATGAAAGGTTCCAACAAGCCATTCTCCCATCTGTATGTAGCTGACTGAAAGATTCAAAGACTTCATTTTAATTATGAACTTTTTTCCTTCTTTTTCAGAGCTATTTTTGATCTATTGAACACTGGATTTAGTATAGCAATGTACTTGACTCTCTTCATCAAAAGCACAGCATTCACAGGATGTGAGGCAGCCTCAAAATATCAATTTCTTCCCCTAACCCAAATTCTAAAATTAGTTTTGATTAAAAAAAAATAAAAAAACATGACCTAAGTTTGCCTTTTTCTAGTTGAGGTTGCTTAATGTTCAAAGAATATTTATCCTGGAAACCTGTATTACTTGATTTCATCTCATCTAATACTAGCTTCATGCCTCATTAGATGGCTAACAGGATTCTACTGCATGTTTAGATTCCATTTTCACTGGCTCCCTAATCTCCAATAATCCCCAATCACATAGCAGCCTTGTGATAAAATAAGCGAGTTTATTGGGATTTCACATCAATAGTGAGCCTTTCATCAAATTTAGTTGCTTTTTGAAAATTTCCACCACTGGCTTGCAACAACATCTGAAAATGGTAACCCAGACTGTCACGTGAAAAAGTTGGCAACTGTGTGAACATCACTGTTCAGTTAACATTACAACGTATACTATTTGCTCTCTAGAGCATAGAACAGAGGGTATTTTATCAACGGCAGACACCTACGCCACCAGTGAAACTAGCTGTTCATACAAATGTAAAAGCTGGAATTCTTCACCCACATGTGATACAAACATCATCCATCTTATTCACACCTAGGCTGGTTAGTGCAAAGCCTTCAAATAACACCGTTCAGCCAAACCAACAGAGAGGGAGAGAAGGGCAAAGAGAGTTAAGAGAAAGAGGCAGGGAGAAAGTCAGAGAGCGAGACAGAGCAACACAGAGTTGAAGAGATTACAGATGGCTACCTGAATCAGGAGGTTCTGACTGAAGGTAGCATCTATTTTATCCCCATCTCAGTACCATTTACCTCCTATATAAAAGAGCAATGAGATGCGCGTCGGTTTCCAACTTAATTATCTCTCTAATGGAGGAAGAGAATGGCATTTAATTACTCGGCCCCAGATTTAGACTTGTGGCGTGCAAGAGGTAAATGGATTTAATGTTGCGAAGATAAATGTTGCTACGGCGATGATATGCAGATGTTTGCACATGTGCAGCGGCCGTAACAAACTCCTGCACGGCACTTGATATGCTGTTATAGCCTCGCGTCTAAATCTACTCTGTGCTGTAAGAGCCGTAAGGAGTAATCACATGGCATATAAAGCCCAACCACAAACCATAAAGCATGATGCCTGTGCGTGTTATTGAGTGATTATCTATTTGAAACAGTCTTGTTAAAAATACCCATGTAGAGAAGAACCAGGCTTGATACCTAGAGAATTTCTATCGGATAAACACAGATGGTTTGAACTCGAAAAGCCATTGGAGCCCTGGACAAGAGGGATGACAGAGAGAGAGAAAGAGAGGGAGAGAGAGAGAGAGAATTGGGAGACCCACTTCACCTGAAGTGACTTTTGCTCCCTCTTTGCCAAAGGGCACAGTCATAGACTCAAAGTCTGCCTGCTGCATTAATCCACAGTAATCTGTCTTCAAAGTGGGGCTGCAACACTATAGGGAATACAGCCCTGTCAACAACAGTTAGTTGGCTCATCCCTGTTCTTCCATTTAGATCTTCCACTGCTTCCTCTTATAGACGGACTGACTGATTGATTGACTGACTGATTGCTTCCTTTTGCTTTTGCTCTGATTGCTTCCGGATTTCCAAAGACTGTGCGGCTTTTGTATATTCTGTAGTCAGACTGACTCAGAACACACAAACCACCCCCAGTAGCCACCCCATGCTGTCCATCAGCAGATAAATAGACCGACAGACCCTAAATAGACCATGCTATACCTTCAAGCAGCTGCATCAGGCTACTGAAGTGTAATCAGAAGCCTCGGCCCGCCTCAAGGTCAATTCATCAGAGAGCTTCTCAAGCCTGAATTATACATGCCAGCTTCTGTAAAACATAAATGTTGAATATCCCGTTTGCACACAGGAAATGACAGAGAAAAAAAAATGGAATATGAGAGAGATAGAGCAAGAGAAGGAGAGAGATTAGAGAAAATAGTCGCTGAGTAACCTGTCACTTTAAATAAAGTGTCAGCAGGGAGAAAGTGCTTCATGCCAAGGCAGAGGGATTTAAAACAAACATAAATACAAGAACACTTGCACAAAACTCGTGCATGCACAAATGCACTGCAGGTATCCACATACAGACGCAGAACGACTAGATAGTAAACAAACAAGCACATGAACAAATATATGCAAGGTCATAATCAGATCATGCAACTGTATTAATATATATTTTTTTAAAGTTTTACATTCCTGAGCACTGCTGTAGATTTTTGAAGACATGACAGAGAGAAAATAAGGTGATTGGAGTTGATCTGATTCACCTCTGCTACTCAAGATGGAGCCTTCAGCTGTTAAGTTCCAATGTCAGACTCTTGCTGTGAACTCAAACGAGTAAATCAATATCGTATCGACTGAGGTCAGCCTCCTTGAACTCTCTCCCTCTGCTTCGCTCGCTCACTGTTTCTCTCTCTGTGCATCTCTGCCATTCTCTCTGACTCTCTCACATATGCTTTTAATCTCTACTTAGAAAGAATAAAAATGTGAGGGAATGAAAACTAGCCAAGCAAATGCTGCCAGCAGTGTATCAAAGTGACATCTGTAAACATACACCCGACGTGAAGAGTAAAATATTGCACGCCGATAACAGTCAAGCAATGCTGAGCAAAACATGGATTTTAATATTATTTGAAATGCTTGAACTGCCAGAAATATAAACACTCAAAAGTCAGCCCATAATGTACTTTCAGGAAAAGATAAATCAAATGTTCATTCTGTTTATTCCAGTATTCAATATTATTAAATGTTCAAAAAGAATGGCTCTGTTAGCTTTACAGCCAATACTGACATTTGCCTTGGAACCGATTCATGAAAAAAGAATCTGAGAAAAACGAAATAACTTTTCTTTAGAAAATACCTCTGTTTAATGCTGGGTTTTGGTGTGAACTATTCCTCCATTCCTCTTACAAGTATTTCCATTGTTTGTATTCATGTGGGCCATGAGTCATAATGTTGGAGTACAGCCATATTGAAGAAGATGAAAGTTAAGTGTGCCGCCGTTGGTGTTGCCATACTGGGTGGCCGATCGACTATCGATTTCCACTTGAGGGGCACAAAACTGTAGAGCAGAGCGATGGCGGAGGGGACACAGGCTGACAGCAAGCAAGGCTCAAATTAAAGATTTCCCGTCCATGAAATGAAAAACCTCCAGCAGGGCCAATAAAGTGGCTCCCGTTGAATGGACACACAAACACACGAACACACACTCGAACGCCCTCCACATTCTTGAACACCTCTCACATACAAACACACACACAAACAAACACCCCCCCCCACAAAATGTGCACACTTAAATCTCCCCAAGCCTCCCCACCACACACCCTTACCTTCCGCCTACAGTGTACCCTTGTGCTGTTGACAGGAGGAGTTATGACACTCTTTGTGGGGGAGGGCATAACACTGACAGTGATGACATTATCCCTGTCCCACTTCTGTTAGGAAACCACAGCGCCTTGTCTCATAAATAAAGGCGAGGCTCCATTAAGACCAATGACTGTATCCATCCTCCCCTGTCTCCCATTATAAGGCCATCTGCATCCATCGACACACACATCCCTCCTGGCAAGGCCACACAGGGCCCATCAGAAACAGGGAAGCCGGTAACGCTTCATCGCCAGCGCCCGCAGATACAGCCTGTCTCGCCTTGATGAGGTCATAAAGATAGCGCCGGCGTGTACAGACACACGTGCTGATGCAGGCGGACACACGTACACACTGGGGATTCAACGGTGGCCGGGGTGATGGGTGTAGGAGGGAAAGGTAGTTCCTGGATTGGGATAAAGTTGCACGTGCATGCACGCATACACACAGACGTGCACCCATATATCAAAGACAGAGACACACACACACACCTCCCTTTCACTTTTTATCCTCCCCATTCTTTGGCCGGCATCTGTGCCCGGTCTCTCTGGTCAGAATGTAAACTGGTGTCTCTTCAGTTGGAAAATGGCTTGTGTTACGCCCACACACAGAGCGCTGCCGCGGTACGGGAATAAAACCTGCCTTCCTGCTTGGCTCCCTGCCTGGTTGGCTGGCTGCTCGTCTATCTGTGCTAGCCTATGCTCAATCATTGATGAGTCCAGGTCCTCTGGTACGTATGAAAAGACCGGGGCGAAGGAGTGCAATCACCATTAGACTGCAGAGGAAGCATTAGTGAAAACCACATATTAAAACCCCCATCCTCCGGCAGAGACTAATGGTGCAGACACCACGCAACAGAAGGCACACAGAAGACACGCATGAAACATTGATCGAGGAGGACTGGCATGAGAGGCTTGTTGAAACGCCAAGACGCAAACATGTTTACTCCACAGTAATACTTCACACAATGTTGTGTCTGTGCTCACGCAGATAAAACACACAAACAGTGATACGGTATGGCATCAGCTGAGTGTGTGTTGCTATTCTTCCCTCCTCTGTGCTGTCTGTGACTCTCGGCTGCTATAGTGATTTATTAATTTTATTTTTCAAAGATGCGTCCCTACTTTCTTTCTCTCTCTGCTGTGTGACACTTGCTATTGTTTTCCATGGAGTCAGATCTCTGTGTCTCTCCTGCCTGTTTCTCCTTCTCATTCACACCAGGCTCGGGGCACTCAGGGACAATGATGCCAAAGCGTCGCCAGAGGCAGCCAGGGAATGAGAGCTCATTTTCCCTCAATTTCAGCAACCCTCTCACTATCCCAACAGTTAGAAAATCGAAAAACAACGCCATTCTGTAGGACAACAGAAGAAATAGGGGGAAAAACATGAATATATTTTTGCCTCAGTATTTATCTTCCATACTTCCATTTCATACTGCAGAGGCAGTCCCTGTGTGTGTGTCTGTGTGTGTGTGTGTGTGTGTGGTGTAAAGTAGTGTATTACAGTCAGAGGAAAAAAAATGGGAGGTGACTCCGCAACATTGCTAATGTATCACTAAATAAACCTGTGGGGGCATCAGTGTACATCGCTCTACACGTCCACGGACCCAAAGCCTGAGCTAACATTAATAACGAACCCCTCACTCATCTCCACCAATCAGGACACACCTTTTTTCACCTCATGAGCATCGAGTAGAGTAGAGGAGTAAGTAGAGTGTGTAGAAAATCATTATTAAACGATCTATGTGTGTGTGTGTGTGTGTGTGTGTGTGATGGTGGGGGGGGGGATACATAGGGAGCTGGGCTCAGCACTGTTCATTGCTGATCTCTCGATGGGCCTGCCTGCGGTTCACTCTCCATATTACTGGATCAGAGGCAACGCTCAGCCTGCTGGGTGAACTCTTCAACTCCTTGCAGAGCGAGCGAGGGAGCTGGGCAGCCGGGCATAGCTCTCCTGAGCACTAGCTGTAGCCCTAAGATAGGCCCTTTCCACACGTAAACACACAGGGCCAATCCGATGGAGAGAAGCTGCGCTTCACTGATAAAGTGCTACCCTGAGCGAACCGTGAACCTTTACATGTTCTCTCTCTTGTCTCTGTCTCTCTCTCGCTCGCTCTCCTGCTCCTGCTCTATTTAGCCTCTTTCATCCACTCCTCACCTCTGTTATGTGAGGTGGTAAGAGGGGGCTGCCGCGTTAGCGACGGTTCACAGTTTAATGGAGTCAGGGGTTAGCAAGTACAACCTGGAGGGTCATGCGTAAATGAACAACCAAAAACAGGTTTAAAGGGCAACAAAGTAAAAAAGAGAAAAACCAAATAACCAAAAAAACAAACCAAAAACATCTCTATTGAGGCTTGCCTGAAAACAAAATATTTTTTGATTTGTTTCTTATCCAAACAGCTAGCTAACAACATCTCCAATTAGCTTCAGCTCCCCTCCTACTTAGGCTCCATTTGTATTGTTAGGATTTTTCAGTGTTATCAACTTCAGGTTCTATTTAAGCGAGGCTTTGCAGAGGCTTATTAAGCTGTGATGGAATAGGCACATCTGGATGCAGGAGAATCATGCTGTCGTGAGAGGACCCAGATGGATAGAAAAGCAATTATATGGGTCGGATTAATTATGAGTCGTAGCTCTGTTGCTTCTCTTGTCGAGTGCAGGGAAGGAAAGCAAAGAAACAACACCATTTAAATGTAGAAACAGATGTCACTGGCATAGTGATAACAGTTATTTCAACACCGACACTGCATTGCTTTGAAGTCTAAATAACAGGGCTCTGGTAGAGGGCCAAGGAGATACATGTCTTTAAGCGTGCACGGTGGGAGGGCGCCTTATATAGTGTCAATGCAAGCAGAAATGAGAGGTTGCATTGCCCAAGACATGAGAAAGATCTAATATCAAATATCGTTTGCTGAGGTGGGAAGTGAGTCCAATGCGTTGTGAAACCTGGGGTCATTAAAGGGTCAACGCCAGCTGAGGTGCACTCAGAGAAACAGTGGATACCCTTAACCTCATTCTGCTCAACCTTTGCAGTCCTTTCAAATTCTTCCTGTCAATTCCAAAAAGAAATAATTCTGCTTATCTTTTAACAATTAAAAAATGTTTGTTTAGAGCGAGGGAGAGAAAGAGGGAGAGAATGTAACAAAGAGGAGGAGAAGAGACTTTGATTGGTATTAAAGTTTGGCCGAAGCATGCATGGTAATCACAGCCCCCTTTTTATTGTGGTGGAGCAAAAATCAATCCCTGAGATTTATGTGCTCGGCAGACTCCTAACAAAGAGCAGTCGGCTGGAAAATAGGCCCACCGTCACCCCACAACACCTGGCTACCCAAGACACTGCATGGGTGCTTGGTTTAGACGACACGTACACACACACAGACACACACACACACACACACACACACACGCAGACAGACACAGACACGTGAACAGCACACCGGGAAAGGCAACCTTCAGCTTTGTACTCTCAGTGCCAATGACATGGTGACTGAAAGTGACCATGTGATTTTCACAGACGGCACAAAGCAGCACAAAGCACACCAAAGCCGGCTTTTCTATGGCTATGACCTCTAGACAGACACAAGTTGGGGGATGGGGGGGGTGATTGGCATTGCAGTCACAGCCAATTGAAAAGTCAATTAGGATAGGCACGCAGATATAATGTCACCCAGATCAGCACGTTGAAACTCCGGTTAAATAGGTTTCATAACTGTTTCTTTGAGTGGCATTAAGACGTGTTAATGCCGTCTGGGGAGCAGGGGAATGCATCATACCCTGAACAATTTTTAATCCTCTTTTTACATGGCATGTCAATGAAGATGCGTTCTTATTTACAGAAACAGCAACAGTGTGGTGCGGTGGGGGTCTGCAGCGGCTGGGAGGATTCAACATGTACAAGTGCTTTACCCAAGGGAACTTTGAGAGTGCTTATTCAGGATCCCATCTGTTACACTACATATTTTGTCATGCTGTGAAAGGTAAAATTAGTGTATTTAACGAGCGAGTATGTGAAAGTGAAAGACAGAGATATACCGTACTGAAGAGCTCAGCATTTCTTTTGCTTAACATCATGTTCACCGTCATCGTCTTTCTTCTCTCATTTGTGCTGCACATGTTATAATCCGACCTCATACTGGGCAAATGTGTGTGCTCGACTGAATGCACACGTGTCTGTGTTTTTGTGTGTGTGTGTGTGTGTCACCTAAATATGCATTAGCAAGTTAGGTGAAAATCATACTGCTGCACTGCTCCCACGCCGGTTGGCTTCCGTCCATCCAAATCAAACTGTTTGTGCCAATGAGCGCAGACCTGCCGTTCAAACAGCGCGTCACATTGCCGTAATGGCTCTTTGTAATGGAAACAAATGCCATTGATCAGCATCACCATCCGCCTTCAAAGCCCTTCCAAGAGGCTGCCTTAGTCAAACAGCATATTAAATGACTGGCTACACCACAGAGTGTTACACGCAGATAAGTCCTTTCAGCATCAGCTAGCTGGGGTTAGCTCAGACTGGGGAATGAGTGGTTGTGTGTGATTTTCCAGCTGGTTGGCATAGGTGGTTGTGTTGGCTTCACTTCAGCGTGAATTTTGTTGTTTTTTTTACTGCTCCAAACTGGTGGGCGGTCAGTTGGATTTAGAGGTGAAGAGTCATCACAGTTTGGCTGATCTCGATCTCTCTGTCTTGCATTCTCCCTCTCTTTATCCCCCCCCCCCCCCCCGGGGGGGGGGGGGGG
>CABFOQ010031821.1:20059-31877 GCA_900660455.1 Gephyroberyx darwinii
GCAGGAGCAGTATCCATTTGCTTGTCTGACTGCAGCCAAGGGACCAACTGTCTGGCTCACAATATCATGCATCGCCAGTCCCATCAGAGCCCACAATGCAGAACGCTAACCCTAACCCAAGCACCTGCCTCCATGGGAAGGGGAGGAGTGAGAGAGAGAGAGAGAGAGAGAGAGAGAGAGAGAGAGAGAGAGGTGAAAAGTAAACAAATATAAGTCGCAAAGCATGTGCCTGTCATCCCCAAGTGCAGCTCGAGGTGAATTTAGTCTTAAATTGCTAAAGCGAGATAGATAACAAATGAAAGAATTTATAAAGAAATGGTGGAATCCTGCCTCTTTCAAGCACATCAAAGAGCACATTTCTCCTGAGCAGCAGGGGGGCGAAATCACAAGGCAGACACAACTCTGTATCCCTTTCATGAATTCTCCCATAATGCCGTAGTTTTAATGAAGTCAAATTACACAGCAGTTTCTGAGGGAAAAAGTGTGGCCAAAATGTAATTTATTACTTAAATAACAAAAGGCAGTGATTGGGAAATATGTTTGTCGCTAATGCCAGTTATTTAGCACGAAAACTCAAAATGTCGTATTATGAGACAATTATGAAACACCAAATACTGCGTTCGACAGCTCTTCCCTCACTATTCCTTTCTATAGCATCAACAGATTTTGTGGAATTCATCCGTACAGTCAAGAATATATAATATATAGTCAATAGTCTTGTTTCAAAACACAATATCCCAGCTAAACGTAACGTGTGACAAAGTTTCATCCTGCCGACGTTACAACTGAAATACCAGTGGAAGTTATATTGTAGGATCCGTCACTACAAGGCAACTTGGTAACGTTGTCAGGTCGTAGTCTGCACTTTGTGGCAGCGTAATATAAGATGGGTTTGTAGGAAGATATATTCAAATATTGATATCAAATTGATGTGTAACTTTGCATCACATTTGTAACAGTTGACAACGTCAGCTAGTCTGAAACCACAAGGTTTTACCCAATAAGAGCCATTTATCGCATTTCCATATCAATTAGTGCACAGCTGCCTCATACTGCCTCTAGGAACAGGCAGCAGCTGGGGCAAGCAGACACATATAGACAGGATAAGACCGCCTTCAAAATAAAAGTCTAAGGTGAACGTGAACATATCCAAAATCCCACAAAACGGTTTTGTGTATGTTAGGCTATATTTTACCCCACGTTGAGGTAAATCCTTCACCCATGGACTAACTGAATCTAATCTTTATAATATGTTAAGCACAATTATTATATATTATAACTATTTAAGCTCTACTAAGAGCTACTATGCTCTATCTGTGGTAACTGAATTAACGTGTGAATCATAGGCAGTCAAGCCGCATCATGGTGACCGGTTGCAATATCTCAATATAATATATCAATAAGGCATAACATAAAGTTTTACTGTACGATAGTGATGAACCAGCCTTTCGTATACTTCTCTTTTGTATTATCATCTTTCTACCTCACATTGAAATGGTTTCTTCTTTGTAGGGTCACAATCTATGGGAGACATGGAGTATGTACAGCTGGCAGATCTCTTCTATTGCGTCATATGAACAGGAGCTGCACGCTGTAGCTGAAGCTACTCTTTAATTCATGTTGTGTACATATAAATGGCAGTGTGACATTTCAATAATTCACATATTTCCAATGCATCATCCGACAAACCTCAACCTCGTTTATTGAGTTTCTTCTTAGGTGAAGCTGTTATGGCGGTACCGGTTGGGACTTCACAAAATTGTAAATACGCTACTGTGCGAGTGCACTGCTTTTAAAGGGGATGGAATGAGCTGATTTGATTGGTCAGAATTGAAGTGAACGTACATTGGCAAAATGATTGATAGTTGTGCTCTCAATCAAAATAAAGAATACTAGGCCAACTAAAGTCTTTGGTTTATATGATATCACCCCTATACTTTGGATCCCCTATACCTTAGAGATATTGAATGATAAACTTTTGAGTTTTTTCCCTGAAGAAAAATATCTACAACGTTTAAATATTATTCTTTATTTAAACCGCATTCCAGGTAGTGATGGGAAATAATCTAGCTAAAAAATGACTACAGTGCACCTATGCAAATTCAAGCCAACCATCAAGATATATGTCCTGACATCTCTGGGAGCATGTGTAGCCTAATTTGCAACACAGTGAGGTGACACATGGATGTGAGTGGCTAAGAGCCGTGGTGGCCTGTGGCACAACTCCCTCGCTCTCTCTCTCAGTCTTTCTCTCTGTGTCTGTCTCTGGTGATCTCTCTCAAGCATATTTTCTATCTTCCCCTTTAAGTTATCGTTACATTTCCCTCCCTCTCTGCCCCCCCCTCGCTCTTTGTTTCCTCCCCGCTCTCTCTCCCCCTCTCTCCTTTCCTCCTCTGAGGGAGGTAGCATGACGAGCAGCTGGAGAGGAGATGCTGTGTAGTGTAGTGATGATGATGATAATGTTGGATCCCCATGGAGAAGAGACCTGTCAGGTTCCTGCCCTCAGACAACATACAGAGGTGATACCTCGTGAGGGACACAATCTTCTGTCACACAGCAGACTTCACGTCTCTGAACATCTGCTTGCAGAATAACTCTCGGGATGGATAATCTATGAAAAGTCCAGATCAGACAATTTTCTAATCATCTCCCCTGCATGGTGTTTTTGAGTTCATAGTGAGGATTTCAACTCATTTATTTTGTTTCTGCGAAGGTTAAACCATGAGCAATTTTTCATTTACAACTTGCATTTATGGCAGTAGCATGTAGCATGTTCAACTTCCTGACTCTCCTTATCAAAAGGTACAATCCTACATTACAAGACATTAAATAAGTATCACAAGGAAATAGGATCGTTGAAACAAACAGGACATTTTGTACAGAAGTTTTTTTGTACTCAAGCCTTCTCCAGCTGGTAGAAACAGTAATCCTAGATCCTAGTTTGCTTGACTGGCGTTATGACGTTGAGACTGACGTTCACTCGAAACCCAGAAGAGAGAAGTGTGTAGCACGCAACAGATAAATGGAAAGTGGGACAATCGAAATCGAGGACGCTCCGTCGAACTTTAAATCAATTTGTTTTATTTACAGACCTGCAAACCAGCCAAGCAGCCTGATTCCCTCCCACATCCAGCCAAGGGCTCAGCCACACCCCCTCCCGCCTGCAACACCACCATTATAAAAACTATAAGAAATGGTTAAATTTGAAGTTGAAAATATTGTTTTTGCGCATTGTATGCCTAAGCAATATAGAAGGAATCTTCTACAGTCTTTATTTGTTTCCATTTAAACTTAGTTAAAAACGTCACGACTGTATCCGTGAACCCTGTACCATGTATTATACCGAACCGTGAGCTGAGTGTATCGTTACACCCCTACTCTCATACATAAATAGCAAACCTTATTGCTTAAGGCTGTGACCTTAACCATCTGGGAAGTATTCAATGTGCTTGAGAACTGGGAATGGAAAGGGAACAAGCAGCTCCACTGATAATACAAAGTGTATCGTACACTGTGAAATTCTTCTACATGTCTGTGTCAAAGTGTCTACTTTTACTGGGATATTCATTTTGTAGATGACTTAAAGAATAGCACCAGTAGTATTTTGCTTTTGGCTCACTGCCAACACTGGTAATGGCATCAAAAATAACTTTAACAAAGGCATCCTTAAAAAAGACATCACATATATCTATATTTACTTGTTGGCTGGTGTTCATTGCGTTATGTTTCCTTTGACCTCCTCGATATATTTTGAAACATTTGATACATTTTGTTGAACTGGAGCTTTTTTTCTTTATTTTAACTAATGTGGCCAAAAATGACAAAATTCAAATCAAAACAAAGCTATCTTTCTAACAACCTACATAGCATCCCCCACCTCTTATCCAGTTTTTATCTCGTTCCAAATATGGCTTGGAGAGGGCAGCATTCATCACTTGCCAGTGGCACGTCCTAATGAAGCCATCGTTTGTCTGCCTAATGGCACCTGGGCCCCATCTGTCATTGGCAAGCCAACGCAGAGACATGCAGCATTCACCTTGCCAGCTCTCATTCACTGACAGAAAGGGGGTAACGTCCGACCTTACCCTGTGCATGTCTCTTTCGCATGCTGTGAAACCCCTGTAACAACACTACCGCCCAACATGGCTTCTTGCACTCCATCTATGTGCAGCCAGAGTGTTCTGGCCGAGGAAAAAGCGTGCCACTGCCTCCGTGCCACAGTTCCCCAATGTGGCTCGGACAGGGAGTGTGACATATGCCTGTGTTGTCAGGAATGTGGGGTGGGTGTGCGTCTTTGCAGCTCGACAGCTGGAGCTGGGCTCGGCGGCCGCTCTTAGGGGAGCACTTCATGGCTCTTGCATCTACTACACTGCCATGGCCTGAGGGCTGGCTTGACAACAGTTAACCTTGGATTTATCTAGCCCACTGCCGTATTCACTAACACACACACACACGCACGCACGCACACACACACAAACACACACACACACACAGCATGCAGATTTCAAAGCCATGCTATACAGTTCGCAGACAGACACATGCATGCAAACACACTTCAAAACACACTTCACTCTGTAAGTTATGCATAGATGCATGCTGCATGCATACGATGCATGTACACACACAAACACACACAGAGAAAAGCAAACACACACACACTCACTTTCTCACACACATATACAGAACATTACCTTCAAACCACGATGAGTACTATACAAAAAACTCTCCTCGTATTTTTAGTTTAAAAAGCCTCGTTTCAATTCATTCCCTCAGTTTTCCATCACTTAACCAGGCACATTCGTGCGCCTTCACGCCAGGAGGTGGGTGGGGGGGCCCATTACATTACTCTATGATGATACATCTGTTTAGCCAACCCTGCAAATTAAAGCACCTCCAAGCAAGCTCATCGCTCAACACACTCAATTAAAATTACTCGTGCCTTGTGCGCAGATATGCTTCCTAGCCTGCCTTCTTGCTTTGTCTCTGGTGTTGGGGGGGGCAGCGGAGAAGGATTGAGTTCAAGTAAAATACAGAAGCATGAAGAAGAGGTGGTTTGTCATGGAAATAAGTAAATTACTTCTCTTTTATATTTGCTTGATTCGTATGCATGCACTAAACCCCTGAAATTGTAGGTTGTGCACACATGTGAGTGTGGATGTGTGTGGGCATACTTTCATTCATTCATTCGTCGTTTTAACCCACCTATTCCATACTGCGAGTCACAGGGGCTGGAGCCTATCCCAGCATGCATTTGGCGAAACGCAGGGAAACACCCTCGACAAGTTGCTAGTCCATCACAAGGCATGTTAGTGTTAAATACACATGCACTCATTTGCAGTACGTGCTTGAAAGTGTATGCATGTGTGCACTGATGTAGACAGTACGCTTTGCTTGTTTATACGTGCACTCAGATACAAGCTTGGAAGTATGTCTGCACTAAGGTATCGGTCTATTGGAGAGATGCATCAGTATGCATGAAGTGGTATACACACTTCAAGGATTCCAACAGAAATAGCCCTTCATTGACTGAATAGATCGAATTTTGGCTGCCCTGCAGAAATTTGCTAGAATACTCAAGTGAAAATTTCAAGTGATATTTATTTTGCTATAGGCTTTGTGGAGCATCCCAATATTGATATTTTGACTGGACTTTGGTGTTTAATTAGTTCAAAGCATGTTTTAGCATCAGCCCTACATATACTAGCGACTGGAAATATCACTGCCTCCCACTGTGGAACAGGAGAGTGAGAGGAACAAAACAGTGAAACATTTTTAAGGCAGAGGATGGTGTTCTGTTTTAATGTATAGAGAGTCCTTTAACCTATAAACACATACTCACTCTCTCTCTCTCTCTCTCTCTCTCTCTCTCTCTCTCGCTCTCTCTCTCTCTCTCAGCACCAGGCGCCTGTTACATCTCTACATCTCTTTTGTAGTCTTTATAATGTCGGTGGTTGTCACATTGGCGATGCTGTAGTATTTAGGGTGGGCACATTGACTTTTATAACTTTGTTTATGCATTATGCTGTGTCTGTGTCACATTCTGGTCCATCCTTCATTTGTGCAAGTTTTGATTAGCCTGTTATCTCTATGAATCAGTCATTTTAATGATACTTTAAAGTGAATGGTACCGCATCTGCCTACCTTGCCAGTAGCTGGGTACGCTCCAAAAATGGGTGTAATCGACCCCAGTCGTTGTCGTCATTACAGGTAAGTGTAATACTGTACAATTTGTTCAGTTCGTTCAGCAGTTCAGTGCTGCAAAACTGCCATTTTTACAAAAGTGGATTAAATGAATCGATTCACTACTGTTGGACAGTCCAAAAGAATCGAGTTAGTTAAAGAAATCGGTTAGAAAAGCCAGGTCAGCGATTTCCATCCTCTGTTAAAGGTTAAGGGGAGGGGCTTCCACAAACAATGACAACACCTGATCTCTTACGACTTAATTGACAGTGAAAACCAAAAAGACTGAAGAATGAAGACATTTTTAGTTGGCCAACTGAATTTGGGCTGCCACAAAAAGCCTTTTAAAAAGTATTTTTAACCCTCAGGTTACCGCAGCCCTTAGTACCAGATGGGTAGAAATTCAATTCACTTTATTCACACGGCAGCCATATTGGATTTACGTCATCCTTGGGGGAAACACTAGGCGGAAGAATGTGAAGCAGATGGAAATAACAGCGAACTCAACTGGTTGTCGAAAATATACAACAAAGTCACCCTTTAACATTGTCAAATTACCCCAAAAGGTCCAATGGCTACAGTAACTGGACTGGACAAAACCTGCTCACACCAGTGGTTCATAATGTTAGCAGTTAGCTACTTTATGTTGTTAGCCTTATATTTTATCTCCACACCAGCTAGTTTTAACAGAAGCAGTTTTAACCGACTAAAGTCACCTAGCATTAGCTAGCATACACAGCAAGAAATTAGACAAAGTTTGTTTGGAGATAACGTTACCAATATCTAGTGGATGACTTCTGGCGTTAGCTAATGTCATGGATAGACAACATGAATGTCACCCCAATCCAGTATCAACTGGACTAGTGTGGATAGAACAGATAATGTGGGGAAGGGTAACGATGAGCTGCCCTAGATCAATAAATAACTGTGGTATAAATTTTTAAATAATTTAAGTTTAGAGTTTTAATTTCATTTCATTTTAATTAATTTTAATTCAATTTAATTTAATAAAATAAAGTAAATCTGCACAATCTTTCCCACCCCAGTTCTTATGTATATTGTATATGGCTACCGTGTGAATAAAAAAAAAAAAATCCATTTTGGTCCTGTAATTTTCCAACACTGTTTTGACCTCTCTTCGGTGAGCCCTGTGTGCGAGTTCATGCAGCGTCTGGGTTTTGTCTGTCTAGCTCACTCTTTGCGGACCACAGTTCTGGCTCTATGCTTCCAGGAATGCTACAGTGAGAGAGATGGATGGACCGTTTCCTTCCCATTCCCACAACCGACGGCTACGGGCCCATTTCACTCCACCCAACCCCTCCAAT
Source organism: Gephyroberyx darwinii (assembly GCA_900660455.1). NCBI lineage: Eukaryota > Metazoa > Chordata > Actinopteri > Trachichthyiformes > Trachichthyidae > Gephyroberyx > Gephyroberyx darwinii. Next base: position 27,565 of record CABFOQ010031821.1, read on the forward strand.
ACACACACCCCTAATACACACACACTATGCGAAACAAATGCCATGAGATGGGAGCAAAAACAATTGATCAGTGTATAAACTTAATTTTCACTTGTGTCTTAACAGAAAATTCAGATGTTATGTATCACATTTCCTCCTTTTCCTTTTAAATGTTGAATGCTTGATCACTTTTATGTGTGTTTGTGAGTATTCTTGTATGTCTGCCCATCTACTTGTATATGAACAAGAGCGTTCATATGTGTGCATGGGTATATGCATGTTGTGGGTCTGTGTGTGTGTGTGTGTGTGTGTGTGTTAGCTAACTGTGGTTGGTGCACTGTTTAATTAATTTGAATTTAATTTAATTTAATTTAATAAAATAAATGAATTGAGAATTATGGTTCAATTGAGAAGTCTGTGTGTGTTTGAGTGTGTATATATGTTTGCGTCAGTGTGTTTCAGGCTTGTGTCAAGTCTGACGCAGTGGGTTTTACCACTCCAGAAGCCCCAGAAACAGCTTTAAACTGGTTCTCCTCTCACCTCTACTTTCTGGTGAGGCCACGAGAAAAAAGTCAGTCATGTCTGAAGAGAAAACATTTAAACGGATTTACTTTTTGCAGCCCTGAGACACTGTGAAGCAAAGCAAAGTACTACCATGCATTTCATCATGTTGAGTACAAAAAGTGAAAATCCAGTCAGCAGCACATACAGTAAGCCAACGGTGTGTTATGGTGGTTAAACCCCTCTACCTCTGGAAACACACGCTGGCCTTGTGTGCTTGGCTGTGTACAAGCAGATATGCACTGGACGTTTCAGAGGCACATGACTTCAATAGCAGGATGAGCACTAACTAGGCATCAAGTGGTGCATCAAAACACCTTGTCCAAATTTGGTTTCATTTTGTCACCTCAATACAACTGTTTTCATGGCTGGATTCCAAACTTTGCCATCTTGTCAACTGGAATTGTGAAATCTTAACTAATATTTCCTTCCTTTCAATGAAGGATGACTAAGACAGATTCGTGCCCCTATATATCTGTCAGGGGATGAAGAGTAGGTTGGATTTCAATGAACTGTCAAAAAAGCTGTAAGAAAAAAATAGGTGTAACACTTTATAAATAGTCAATAAATAAGTGAATGAATTATTTTAAGAAGCTGTTTTCATAATGAACATTTTCATGTTGATAATTGTTATCATATACACATTGTATAACAATGTCAACCCATTGAAACCGATCACCCAAACCACTTCCGGAGCTGGTAAGAGATGCATTTGGCCGCATTAACAATAACGTGTAAATGCAATGCTTTGCCAAATTCATAGCAAACTATGTAAATGAAAAATGAACTAGCGTGTGGATCCAACCGAGAAACACACACAAACCAAATATGGGTCAGGCAGCTCAGATAGCAACAAACCTGTCAGAAATGTATTGTCAGGATACTGTGGGAACAAATGAAACAAGGTATTTACTATCACTGCAAAAGGATGTAAATACTACAAGAGGAGGTGAAGTGCTGATCTGTGTTGTGGTGAGGGGGGGAAGAGAAATCAGATGATTATTATCAGGTGTAAATATTATCTAGACACAATCTGGATACAAGACAAAGTGGAAAGGAAGTTAGTCAAGATGGACTGGAGAAAAATTCCAACATATCAGTGACTCCACTGACTACTAGGGGTTGTTGCGTTGCGTCTCCCATAAGAATGAACGGACTTCTGGTGATCAGTAATGTAATGGAATAGTCAATTGTGAATGAGGCAACAGATAACTACAGCACCCATAACCCATGACTACCATCAACCCACCATATATTTCCTGTCTCTCTCTACTTGAAACTGTGCAATGAAGCCAAAGATGCCCCCCAAAAAAATCATATTGATATATGGCTGTAGTGGAGATTAAACACACCTTTTTATTTGCACAATAGAGCTTTCAATCATAAAGCATCCAACTCATGTGTAATGAGGATGGGGGCTTTTAAGGGGAAAGAAATCAGAAATTAATGGTTTTGTTTGTGATAATATAAACCAGTCTCTTAAAGGAGACTGGTAACAAATGGAAAAGCCCAATGTTGCAAAATGAGTTAGAAGTTGTCCCCCAGACCCAGACCAACACATTTCTGTGTTGTTGCTCTGCTTTATGTATGCTTATAGTAGTTATTTTGCTGCGCTCTATTACGACTTTATTGTGAATACTTTACCCCTTTTTTTGTTTTCTTGTTGTCCTTTTGAGATAGAGACAGAGAGAGTGACTAGAAGCAATGTGCTTCCGGCATGCTGCTTTAAAGAATCATTTTGATACAGATGCTTCGGTGCTGTCGATGCTTTAGAGCTATTGAAATATCCAAGGCGCTACACTGAGTTATGTAACAGCTAACCAGAGTGAGCGAGAGAGAAAGAGACAGGAAAACCCAGCGCAACCCAGCTATGCAACAGGAGTCTCATCAACCGAAATTCAACTGTCTTTTATCCATTTCCCTCTCTAATGTCAGCTTTCCTGGCTGCTACTATTGCAGGTATATTTAGAGGTACTTATCACTTATTGTTATTCTTAGTAATTCTGTAGTTTTATCTGACTGAATCCAAAAACATTGTTACTAACATTATTATTCTGTAAAGAAGGATGGCGGAATCCTTTTGCTTCTAAGTCATTTAAAGTGCATTTTACAGAGAAGTGCTGCAACACACTTAAGAGCAAGCAAAGCAGTTTATGTAATGACCATTATAAGACCGTAATATAGCACTCAAATATCACTCATGCAATCACAATGCAAAACAGAAAACAACAAAATATAGCAATCAGAAAAAAAAAACTATTGGTTCTATTTTTGTGAATCAAGGCGCAGGTCTAAAGTCTATGGCACAAGTGGGCGTGTTCAGTCTATTGTGGTGACCAGAGGCACAAGGCAAAGAGGTTGGATTAAGAGGAATACCTTATCAGTAGGTGTGGTGAGGGCTGGCTTCAATTCTGGCCAATCAAATCAGCTCATTTCATCATTTCATCATTTCAATGATGCGGCTTGACTGCCTATTATCCATGCATTAATTCAGTTACCACAGGTGTAGATCTTAAACAGTTAGTTGTGCTTAACATGCTAAAAAGATTTACATTTAGTTAGTCCATGGGTGAAGGATTTACCTCAGTGTTGGGTAAAATGTAGCCTAACATGCACAAAACCCTAATAGATTAAAGCTTCTATGTTTCCCTATTGTTATACATGGCAGAGTAGGAAAAAAGACTCGGCTATTTACATTTTTCATTTTAAAAAGTGACAGAATGGAATTAAATTGAAGCTGAAACCTCAAAACATTTCATTTTGACACAAAAAACAACAACAATTTTAATATAGGCCATCAAGGACCACACTTAACCAAACCAAACACAATTGCCAGTGTTTTAACCTGGCCTGTTGTCTCTGCCCTGTCCCGCTCCTCCTCTCTCTACCTGACCCTCTCTGCACTGGCTGAGGGCTGGAATCAAAATTAGCAGTTTAATCTGTCATGCTTTAACGCAAGCTCTTCATTTCAATGCCTTCCCTTTCCCTTTGTGGAACATTACTGGCAAAAATTCATTCTCATGGCGACGGCCGTCATCGTAGTTGCTCCTGAAATAGTGTTGCTTCAAAAGATCAGGCTTTTGAATCCTGTCAGGTTAGCTGCACAGCTTTGCATCTTCCTCTGGTCTTGGACTCCCCCTCCTCTCAAGGCCTTTTCCTTCAGAATCGCTTTTCAGTGGGAACAAACATTCAGTGTAGGGGAGAAAATTTGCTTTCCACTCTTTGATGTTTAGTATTGTGACTTGATAAGTTACAGCTTAGGTTGTCACTAACAGACAAGAAATAAAGGTTCACAGTAACTATTCATTGTATATTTATTATACCTCCTCTTATTGGTCTCTAGTTGCAGAGACCATGATCTTGGTCTCTCTCTCTCAAGTGGTCATGAGGTACATGCCATGAGCATGCAGTATGTTCAAGAGCAACGCACAGCTCAATAGGTAGACCTTGGATAAAAGCATCTGCCAAATCACTGTAATGTAATGAGAAACCATTTGAGCAGAGCACTGGCCACAAGGCGTTAGCATGAATTACGTGGCTCTGGTGTGGAAGAACAGAGATGCACAGCATTCGTAATACATTTTTAGGCATTGACCAAAATTAAATTTTGCCCCACAGATTGGTCTATTTATGGGAAATATTGTAAGGAATGAATTTATATATTTTTATTACAGGAGATGAATTTCACACTCATTGTACTCATTGCCATTGTAATTTATATATATTTTTAAAAAAATCTCTCCTGTCGTTCAAATCCGGTCATCACAGGACTA
>CABFOQ010031822.1:0-14178 GCA_900660455.1 Gephyroberyx darwinii
CTGGCCCACCGGGACCGAGGCAGGAGCGCCAGCGGAGGGAGATGGCGCCGACCAGCAGCCGTCAAGACCCGGGCCGTGTTTATGTTGCTGACTGTATGGTGGTGCAAATAAAACGTCCCTGCTGGCCACTTGACTCTCCTCTGGTGTTGTCCCTGTCTGTCACAAACCCCCGGTATTGTGGCACGTTGCCACAGTGGCTATAAGATATCATGCTGAATCTTAATTTCTTGTCATCACACAATCTGATTTTTTGGGATAGCCAGCAGTACACAGTTTATAGAGGCTTTGTGTCAAATCTATCAACCACATCTGGCACATCATGGAGGTCCACTGGAGAATTGGCTGTGGACACATTAAATATATAACCACCAGGCTAGAAAAAGAGAGCTACCTGAAAAAGATTGTGGTGATGTGGCTGTAAATACATTCAGTAGAGCTATAAGTCAAAAATTAATAGTGTGATAAGGTAGATTTGTTTCCAAAGGTAGGTAAACTGTCTTGATGAGACAGTGTTGGTTAGCTGACCAGATACTATGGTTAGCTAGCTAAGAAGCTGACATTATCTAAACACAAAATCAATCAGATGTATCAGTCATGAAATGATCAGTTTCCCAACAAAACCCCCCACATATATTAATGTGTATTCCACTCTGTTGAGGCAGGTAAGTTGTAAGTTTAGAAATTAAATCAGCTGTTCTCAAGACTTGAGAACCTCCAACATGGCCACCAGGAATCATGTTACATGACACAAAACCCCACAGTTGGTTTCATTTGTTGCAGTATGGTTGGATTTCATGTCAGCCAGGCCAGAGACTTCCTGTTAATAGTTTACCGAAGGAATTGCTAATTAGTTATATGAATGTAGAAAATTATATGACGCACAAACACTTATATATTTATAATATTTATACCTTTTATTTCTGCTAGACACAATTGAGGTCTTTTTAACACTAAGATGAGACTAAAGGCATTTTCTTCTATTTCTCAAATTCAACTCAGTAGATAGATAGATTCTTCATTGTCCTCCAAGAAGAAATTAATTTTGACAGTATGTACAGTGAACACACAAGACAATACTATAGCATGAAGTACACATTACACGTGTCACATATATAGATACATACATACATGTCTTTCAATTGGGTAATTTGGTTTGACCTATATGGAAGAGGGAACAAAGCCCCTGCTAAAATGTGCTCTTTCCTAAATTACTATGAGTGAAGAATGGGTTGGTGGGGTGCTCAGGGTCATGTGTTATATTAAGTGCTTTGTGTATGATGGCTTTGTTGTTGAGGTTTGAGAGTTTGGGGGTGGGGAGACTTATGATTTTGGAGGCAATGTGTGTAATATGGATGAGTTTGTTCCTGTTGCAAGGTGGTAAATGGTAAAGAGGCAGGGGGCTGCAGTAGAATAAGATGGGTTTGATTATGCTTTTGCAGAGCAGGAACAGAAGGTGGGGCTCAACAGAAAGTGCTTGGAGTCTACGGATGGTAGAGTCTTCATGGAACGGCAGCGTTTATGGATCTCAGTGGTGCGTTGATCCAAATTTAATTTATTGTCCAGAGTGAGTCTGAGATATTTTAAGCTCTCCACCATCTCAGCAGTCTTGGCACCAGCTGGAGTTGGAGAAGTTCTATTGCAAAAAATAGCCTTTTCTCCTCAGTCAATATTGGGTGTATTTGAATTTGCTTCTATCCACCAAGCCAATACATTCCACTGACGTAATATTCACAAAAATTATGGTGAACTGCTCCTATGGGCAAACAAAGGTGGGGCCACTGTGGAACACGTGGACAAACCCACTTGGGGCCCATATTGCAGCCCGTGTTTAACCCATATGTGTGTGTGTGTGTGTGTGTGTGTGTGTGTGTGTGTGTGTGTGAGTGAGTGAGTGCAAGAGGATGATGGGCAGACCAGGGTTGGCAATTGGTCAGGATCCAACAAAGTGTCATGGTGGAGTTTGTATCACCAGCTGGAGACGGCGGCACAGTGTGTGTGTATTCAGTGTAGAGGCTCAGCTCTATAGACAGCTCTTAGGGAGGAGGAGGTGCAGGACTGATAGCATTTACAGATGATTGTAACAGTCTTACTACTCAGAGAGACAGAGACAGGAATGGTGAGGAGAGTTCACTGGCCAACATGTTTAGATATTATCTAAACACAAAATCAATCAGATGTATCAGTGATGAAATGATCAGTTTCCCAACAAAAAAACCACATATATTAATGTGCATTCCACTCTGTTGAGGCAGGTAGGTTGCAAGTTTAGAAATGAAATCAGCTGTTCTCAAGACCTGAGAATCTCCAACATGGCCACCAGGAATCATGTTACATGACACAAAACCCCACAGTTGGCTTCATTTGTTGCAGTATGGTTGGATTTCATGTCAACCAGGCCAGAGAATTCCTGTTAATAGTTTACCAAAGGAATTGCTAATTAGTTATGGTGAGGAGGGTTCACTGGCCAGCACACAGTTTAATTTGATAATTTCACACAACATAAAACAAGAAAAAAAGAAAAAACCCTAACCCAGTATCGGATGCAGGGAGAACCAGACCACCAGCTCGATTCTCCCCTGCATCCAGCCCACGCCTCAATCATCCCTCCTCCAGTCTGCCACAATGATGTTTCCCAAAAAGCAAGAATGTAAAATGTAAAGAAGGCAGGGGTTTGCAGTATTATATTATAGTGTTTGTGGGCAGCAGTAACCCTGCAGCAGCTTGGCTACACTGATTTTTGAAACAGAAATATGTAAATTCTGTATTAGAAGTGCTACTCTGACCATGATTAAGCTTGATCTGTAGGCTACTGAATAGAATTTTACTTCAATACAGATGACAGATGAGTATGCAGAGACCAGCATATTAAGTGTTTTTACTCAGTCAGATCTCTCAATTATTTCCTCTTGCTCAAAGGCACAGCGTGATGCTGTGAAAACAACACCAACAAAACAAGCTGCACTCATCAAAAAAAATGTAAGTGAACAAAAACCTTTTAAATCACACTGAAGATTCGCTTTGACAGTTAAAAAAGGAAAGAACTGCAATAAACCATATAAAAGATGGAGAGAGAGTAGAAAAAAGCAAGTGAAAGGAGTAAACAGGCGGGCAGGTGTTGGGGATTCAAATGAAAGGCAGCACAGATGGCACTGGACTCCATCACGCTCTTTCTGGATAAAACATAGAGGTAATCCCAGCAGCTTTGCTACTATACACTTCTGACAGAAAGAGAAAGACAGACATGACAACATTTAACACCATCATGCTGCAGAGTCTAGCGGCTTGGGTTGGAAATGTCCCTCAAATGATGCTTTTTAAGCCTTTTACATTCCCCCCCATTGTGATCTGGGTTTGAATTCACAGTGAGTAACAGAGAACAGAAATCGTTTAAAAATGCATGTGGGATACACCCGGCCCTCCACAGCATCAACACAAACATGCATCTGAACACCGTGGAGAGCAGGGTGGACAGTGTTGATACCCTATGTCACGCAATGAGAGCCTTTCAGAGTGGAGAGGAGAAAATACATATTGAATGATCAGGAGAGATACACATTTTTTAAAGCAGATATCTGAAAATATATTTGTGTGTTGAAGCTGCTGATAGCCAGTCTTTGGTGTTTCCCCCAGAATTTTATTCTTGTCAGGGGGAAAAAAAAGTCTCTGAAACAGCATTTAGACTATCATGGGACACTAAAACTTTTCACTAAAACCCAGACTAATGAAATTCTTTTAGGGTTAGCAGCTCTTTAAGGCAGTGTGGCTCTGGTGTGCCAGCCTGCCAGTCTTTGCTGTCACACCTTGCTGCCTTTTAAGATTGCCCCGCAGAGACGTGTGTGTGTCTGCGTGCACGTGTGTGTGTGTGTGCAGGCGTGTGTATGTGTGATCAGTGTGATATGTGCCCGCCGTTCCTGCTGTCTCCCAGCCCTGGAGATCTCCAACTCAGGGCTAGCTGCCAGCATGTATACCCAGGAGAGAGTGCTGGCAGAGGGGCTTGGGCCACCAGGACTGACCTGGTAAAAATTCCATATCATCCACATCTTTTCTTAACAATGGGTATTTCTGAATTTTGAAGTAACTCATTAAGGTATATGCACTGGTTAACCACTTTCTCTTTCTCTCTTTTTTTTTCACTGTCTCCCCTCTTTGACAAATGGCGGCGGATGGCAAGATGTAAATGAGATAGTTATTACAGCAGCGTTCATCAAGCCAATGCTGGAGCGACTTCAATGGCTTGATGAATATGCATGCAAATTTGTTAATTAAGTTAATTATTCGGCTGGAAATTAATTTGTCTTGCCGAGAAACTCTCTTCTGCAATGGCTCTTAGCATGTTTCAGTCATTAGTCACTCGCCATGCTATTTAAAAAATACTTTGGTCCACCTTTTTTTTTTAAAAGGAAAAAAGGAAAAGAAAGTTAGACTGAAATGGAGCTGGTTGTGGGTGGGTGAAGGAGGTTTTACTGGGTGGGGAGTGAAAAAGGTTGATCAATGGAATCAGATAGAATAAATATTTTTTGCGGTTATGGTTGTAGTTTGTGGTCTTTTGTATCAAGTAAGAGGAGAATGAACCAACCACACACTGTGACTCCTTGGCATTTCACTGGGTGTTTCAGGAGGTCTGGTTTGGGGTTATTTAAAGTAATAATCCATAAATTCCATGTTTGTTTGTTGTCTCTGTGGTGCTAAGTGCTCATTGCTGTGATGTTTCTGTACTGCACTTCCCAGAGATCGCCTGCCAATCAAACAAGGTGGCCAGTACTGTGAACTCTTTTTTTCCCTTGGATTTTCTGTTGATGAAGTTTGAGTTTCTGTATGTGGTGCTCTTTTCTTTGTTCAGCCATGGTGGCTATCGCTGCTCATGCTAACTACCCAGTTCTTCTTTTCTCATATTCTTCTTATTTATTCCAAACAAACAAGAAATGTAAAATCACTTCCTGTGCTCCAGAGGATTTTTCCAAGGAAAAGTAAATGAACTGCAATCTGGACTCTTCCAGCACTGTGCATCATCATCGCAATGCTTTATTTTCCTCTGCATGTTTTGCCACACATACCACACATCTCATGATGTGGGCTACACTTGGCACTTTTATATTGAAAATAATTGTATTATAATTATTTATAAAGAAAAATACCATTTAATGGGATTTAATGGGAATACCATTTAATGTCTCTTAAATGTTAACATCACATGACAGTATTAAAGTAAAAATAGTAAAAATAACTAGTTTAGGTACAATTTCTGAAGATAAGGTGCTTATTGATAATGGAACAGTCTCTGTGTGTGTGTTTGTGTGTGAACAACTGACATAAATATCAGGGATACACTTCAGGGGTCAAAAAGGTCACATAAACCCAGGGGCACATTATAGCCTAGGTCATGGAGGGCAGAGAGTCTGCAGGGTCTCATTCCAAATAAAGACCACGGCAGGTGATTTCACAGACCAGCACACCTTCAACCACAGAGGAGGAACTAATCTGTGAAATCACCTGCTGCCGTGCTTACCCTGGTTGGAATATGGCCCCCGGTGGTACAAGACTAAATAGCCCTGGCCTAGGTGGTCCCTTGCTCTCGAGGGCCAAACAAAGTCACTGAGCTGGGCTTGGGTTTTTTTGCCCTCCGTGGCCATGTAGAAGGTACAGGTGGCTGGATTTCAGAGTTGGAGGAGCGGGCAGCGGGGGATAGAAAAAGTGGAAACGGGCACAGTCTCACAGTCTGTGGGAAAGGGCAGGGGAATTTGGGGGACTCACTGTAGGCCAGCCTGTGTGGAGTCAGGGTCACAGTGTGTGAGTGGCCATGCCAAGATAAGGGTCTCTGTGCACTGACACTCTCCTTCCCTGGGGTGGTAGCTGGACTCGGTACACTACCTCCAGGGGTGTAAAAAGTACCCAGATATTATACTTATGTTAAAGTATGGGTACTGGTTCAAAATCTTACTCAATTACAAGTCAAAGTATCTAGCTAAAAATACACTTGAGTGAAAGCCAAAATGTTCTACTTTTAAATGTATTCAAGTGTTAAAAAGTAGAAAGTAAACTTTTTTATTATTGCAATGGATAGACAATTCTGGAATTAAAGAACAGAGGACACTTTTTTGCATTAAAAATGACTTTATTGCACTTCTCCAGCAAATTTGAAAAAACATGTTGAGGTAAACTAACAAGCCAATCGTGGTATCACAAAAACCAATTGTGATACAGTGAAAGCCAATCGTGACAACACAAAAGCCAATCGTAACATCACTTAAGCCAATCGTGACCTTACAAAAGCCAATTGTGACATCACAAACCACAATTGTGACATCACTAAAGCCAATCGTAACACCACAAAACAATGTACAAATTACAAAGGCCTAGATACTAGAATACACAATGTCAAAGAAGTAGAATGTGGTTAGCTCAGTTGGTAGAGCATATGTCTCTTACTCTCAGGCTCATGGGTTCAATCCTCACATAGTGTCAACTATTATCTTTCAAAGTCACTTTAGATAAAAGCGTCTAAAAGCTAAGTAACTAATTGTACATCACAGTGTGCATTTTTGAAGTCCAGTTCACAAAAGCCAATTGTGACATCACAAATCCCAATCGTGACATCACGCAAGCCAATCGGGACATCACAAAAGCCAATTGTGACATCACAAAAGCCAATCGTGACATCACTAATGCCAATCGTGACATACTAATGCCAATCGTGACATCACAAAAGTGCCATGGAAAAAATAAAGGGATAGCTACGGTTTTTATACTTTGGTTCAATATCACACATCCTATGGTTCTTGTCAAAGAGCATTTTTAAGTCGGCACCGTGGTTACAGAAAATGTCCACTAGAAGCATTTTGTATCAGTGCTAGTGGAAATGAATGGGTTCAGCTAGCCAGTATTTACCAAACCAGATACTGGCTATCTGACCCCATTCGGATGCCAAATCATGTGTGCCATGTGTGCCGATCGTCCTTATCACTCGTAATGTTAGTGGCCATCTTCTGTAGCTTCTCTGACTGTCATATTCTGATAGCAGGTGTCTATAATCAAAGATCCCCGCTGTTTTAGACAGGTGTAGATTAACAAAGGGAGTCGCTTTAGACAACGCATGGACTTTAATGGTCACATTGTGCAAGAAGCAGATACAACCGGATACATCCTATATATCCTGCAATGGGTTTGCGACACCTAGTGGATGATAAAGTTAACTGCAATGGTAATGCATTATGCAATCAGAACACAACATCTCCCTCTTTCCTGATGGTGAATATACTTGCATACTTGTATACTTGCAAATAATAAGCATTCAGATAAGTACCACATTTCAGGAGTAATCTTGTATAGAAAACAATAAGCCACCGTTGCATTCAATTTCTTTCCTTTTGGTTACACTTGAATATGTGTACAGTATGGCCTAATAAAGTCTCTTGTATGGTGCATGAACTGTGTTATTGTGCTGTAATGTAATCTACTTCAATGTTATTGCAGTTATTTCATCATAGTCTTTGACCCAAGCAGGAGGGTTTCTTTCGCGCAAGTATTTAACAGGATCTGGCTCTTTTGGGACGTTTTCCTCTTGTGCAATGTCCATAGGCATGCAACTGTGCGCTATCAGGATAGTGTGCAGGTGTGCAGCATTACACTCTTTTCCATCACTCAAAACGTAAGTGCTAGGTGTGAGATACTTGAGCCAGAGGGTCTTGAAAATAGGAGGCAGACTCAGGACAACTAATTGCATGAAAAAATGGTGATAATTTATTTACAGGTGCAGGTGAGTAGTGATGTTACGCTTGATACCGAAGCTTTGAAGTGCGTGTCAAGAACGTAGGGCAGTTTTCCCGTTTGAAGCCTCATCCATGGATAGCTTCAGGAATCGATTTGGGATTGGTGGACAGTTTTGAATTACAGAAATAAGAAAAGAACCCCTCACTACTCGTGGGTTGTGGTTTGTACTGTATATGAACAGGCACATGTACACATTATTCATGAGAGCATTATAAGCTGTAATTTGATGCTATACACTATATCCGAAAAACAGGAAGAGAAATAACTCATTGACTAACTTGAGGACCCCACCACTTCATTGTAGATGATCAGTGCTTCTTGAAGCGTTGAAGCTTTTCAGCCAATTGGGTTTAAAATAGGTTAATTTCTCGAGGCTTTAAATGCACACTAGGACCACCTTGTAGAGCAAGCAAGTCTATTGTAGATGAAGGTTGCGATGTGTGTAATAGTTGGGCCAATGAATGAAACTAATAAAGAAATGAATACATATCTATCGATGTTGTGACCTAATATAAAACAATAATCGAGTTGAGAAGATGAGCTCAACGTTTATTAGATTTTGTTACATTACAGTCATATAGGAGACGCTTTTATTCAAAGCGACTTACCAAGGTGATAGATGACTATGATAGAATCAATGACCCTGTGACTGAGAGTTTCATGCTCTACTGACTGAGCTGTCTGGGCTATGTTGCGACACGACTGCATCAGCTCCTCAGTGGCAAAGTGGATAACACTGCTGCACTGATCTAAGATGAAGTGGCTGAAACGGTGGGGTCCCCAAGTTAGTCAATGAGTTATTTCTTTTCCTGTTTTTCTGACCGCTGATAGTGTATGGCATCAAAATACAGCTTATTATAATGCTCTCATGAGTAATGCATAATTGTCAAATGTGCCTGTTCATGTACAGTACAAACTACAACCCTCGAGGTGTGAGGGGTTCTTTCCTTATATAATAATTCAATAATTCAAAACTGTCTGCCAACCCTGAATCCATTCCTGAAGCACTCCGTGGATAAGGCTTCAAACGTCATCGATGACGTAATGATATTAAAATGATACAAGCTTCGATACGGAATTTCAGCGGAAACTGCCCTACGCACATGGAGTGACTGGAAATGGAAATGGAAATGAACTTTATTACATGCAGTGAAATTCTTTTTTCGCACACCCCTGACTAGATATACACACAACATTATACCCCACACACGCACGTGTATTTTCAGGTCAGAATGTACATCACTGAATGTCAATCAGGGTTAAATTCAATTATCTAAATTCAAGGCCATAAAAGGTATTAAATTGTCTTTTTTGTTGTTGTAAATTCTTAAATACATTTTTCAGAGGTCAAATGTGACCAGTAATGTTGACTAAGTTACTTTAATATGTTGTCTTTGATGCAAAATGTATAGTGACTTATGTGACTTCAGTGGTTGAAGGAACGGATTTATTTTTTGGCAGCAGAGCGGAACCACACTTGCAACTTTCCTGAGTTTGCTTTACCTCAGCCAGAGACTGTTTATCTAGCTGTTTTAGCGCCTCTTCCTTGCCAAATCACAGACAGTCCTTTCAAAAAAACAATCTATGCCATTCCATTGCAAGTCGGAAGTCAATAGTTCCGAGTCGGTATTCCCGACTTCCAATCTAAATGTGTTCCAGTGCATCTGCTCGGGAAAACATGGACGTCCGCAGCAAACTCATGTTTGTATGGCAAGTCTCTGAATTTGACGAGCATCTAAAGAGAACCTACATTAACTACTACAGCGCCATTAGTGAAGAGAAATGGCGCATATCAGTGAACTAGTAATGTTATCGTTAGTAGGCTAGTACCACATGCTAGTAAAGACTTATATCTCGTAACATTGAGCAGAAATCAACCAAATTACTTGGCTACTATAAGGGATACCCAGGGTGAAGCATCTACTTTCTCTATTACCCCAGCATAGGAGCTTCTTTATCTCAGCTGACACTTCTTCTTGTACGCATGATGGCAGTCCCCTTTGCTTTTGTTGTACTGATTTAACAGTGTCATCAACTTTCACCTTATAAACCCTTTTACACATCCTACTGGTTTAGCTTCAATCGGGTTATATTGAGTCTCCTGGACTGTAACATTCTTTGTGATAACCGAACCACCAATGATATGACTATCAGATTTAATCATGTCCATCCCTAACAACACAGATCCACATTTCACTATGTAGAATATTGCAGGAGCGGACACATCGTCATCTTTAGCAGAAGCAGTAAGGCAACCTATGACTGGCAGGTATTCTCTTGAGTAGGTAACTAGTCTGATCTGAGGCTCAGTTAACTTGTATTCAGGAAAGTATTTCTGGTACATAGCCTCTGGCAAAATAGACACACTTGAGCCTGTATCCACAATTGGATCTGAACTGCATGTATTCCCTGCAGGGTCTCAATGTCAATGGTGCAGTGTATTTCTTTGATGGATTGGTCATATTGGCCGTGGATTCGTATACAGAACTGTTAACTCTGGTACAATAAATTCTCTCACTTCCTTCACTTGCAGACCTTGGCAAAATGAATGAATTACATGTCAAAAAGCAGCTGGACATGTAGGCACATTAGCGATGGCTTGAGCATATGTAGTACCTACATCTAGAAGTGTATAGAATAGGCGCTGACCCTCATTTCCTAGCATCGTTCCATGTGTCCCCTGTAGCATTGATTACAGTCAAGTAATTTTCAAAGATCCTTCACCATGTAATTGAGTAAGAGTACAAGTGTAAAAAACGTAATACTCGAGTAAAGTACAAATACCCCGAAGTATTGCTTAAGTATAGTAACAAAGTACAATTACTCAAGTACTTTACAGCCCTGACTACCTCTCCCAGTCTTTCTGGGAGAAGTAGCTTTCCTACCTAGTTACTATTATTAGACCCCTAATAATAATAATAATAATAATAAAGATAATAATATATAATGTATATATACATAATAAATAGCCTTCAGCAAGCACATAAGAAGAATCCAGTCTGTAAGTGTTATCATTTTGTAACCTATTATGCTACTAATAATAATTTTAGATAATTTTGTATATATGCTTGAAACAATGTGATACCTTGCTAACAGCACAGTGCAGCTGTATAGGAGATATATCTACCGCTAAATCCCCAAATTTGTCTGATCAATTAAGACTGAAGCCAAATGTTGCAAAGCAAGGTGATATTCACACCTGTCTTTCTTTCTTTTTTTTAAATTTTATTTGTCACCACTGCATTTTTTTCCCTTCTGCAGTCTTTGATTCTGGTTTACCATGACAAGTCCACATTATCAGTCAGAATTGATCTATCTATAAACACAGGGATGTAGTGGAGAGTAAACCCACCTAAACTCAAGGACATCCATCATTTTATTTATAGACCAGAGTTTACCCCCTTTTGAGGTTGACACAAATCTTATATGATGTTAAACCACAGTACACATAGTAGTAAGCAGTGTCAAAGTAATGCCAATTATATAAAGATATGGTCTTTTAAGGTGAAAACAACAAACAAAACTTTTCTGTAAATATGACTATTTTTTGTTTCTATTGGTGGTTGTTCGCTTCATGATGATCACTGACTGGAGGGTATAGTTTACCCTCTTTTTATTTAACATTACATTATAATATAAAAGTGATTTCAGAAAACCATAGAATGGAAAGCCATCTCCCAAAATAAAGAGCAAAGCAAAGAAAAGAAAGCGAGATAGGAGGAGGGGTGTGAAACACTTAAAGGGGAATTCTGGTATTTTTAAACCTGGGCTCTATTTGTACATATTCGTCATTTAGACCCCAAAATATGTACAAAAAGTTTCTGAAAAATCTGAGCTTGTCAGTGGCAAAAACAAGCACTTTTAGTGGACGTACTTTGATCGGCACACTTCGACATTGGGATTACAATTACATTGTAGCCATAGCAGCCCGTTTCGCGACTGCCAGCTGAGGCGATCTACTGGACCAATTCCAAAACTTTTTGTACCTATTTTGGGGTATAAATGACGAATATGTACAAATACAGCCCAGGTATATTTATGCAATTACTTTATTGATGGTCCCTAACCAACCGTTATATATATACTGGTTAGTGAAGACATCCTGTAGTTTCCCGGCCGTGAGCACTTATTTTGGGGAGGAAGGTGTGTTAGCTGCTGCTGATGTCGGACGACCCGGATATCTGTTGAATAGCCCAACTGATGCCAATGTCTTATCTATACATGTCATGAAAAAAGAAGTTCAGAAGTCTCAGAAGTTCACAGTAAGCTTTTGTCAACATACACTCACCATACGCCACTTTGTTAGGTACTCCTACTCATTAACGCAAATAGCCTGCTCCTCCAAACAACCGAAGGTGGCTGCAAATCAACATATAAAGCATACGTGGTGAAGTGATTTAGTAATTCAGGCTGTTCTGGAGGCAAAAGGGGGTCCTGCCCAGTACTAGATAGGTGTACCTAATAAAGTGGTATATTGTATATAATGTTACAAAGTGTATGAGCCTATAAACAGTTAAGGAGAGAAAAAACAGCTAAATGCCTCTTAAATACATCTTACATAGATAAATAGAATAGCCAAGCACTACCTGTCATGGCTGCTCAGCCCTTACCCTGCTTTCACATAGGATGCGCATAGGCGGCAAGTGCCGTTGAAATCAATGGCGAGTCGTTTGTCGCGTTCTAGAGTCGTTGCGCCGAGCTCGGCGGCGAGTGCAATGCATTTCCACTGCCTGCTGCTGCGCTCAAAGTTCAACCAAATTCAACTGTGACCCCTCTTGCCGCTGACCTTTCAACGCGCAGCCAATAGCTAGAGAGTGGGTGGTACTGAACGGAACAACAAACCAAGATGGAGGAGAAGTTGATTATGTGTGTGACTGAGTACCCCGAGTTGTACCAGTCGAATTTGCGGGACTACCGTAATTTGAATTAAAAAATTTGCAGGGCGAAACATAAGTTTTCAATTGGGGCTACCAGGTTTGTAACAAATAAGCATTACTACATTGATGTCTACCAGATTATTACCAGGCAGCCCTAGCTCGCTAGTTAGCTAACAAGATAACAAGTTATACATTTCACGTTCGAAAGCAATTTGAAAAAGTGGAGAAGAGCAGAGACCCTGAAAATGAGTGACCAGCTCTCTCCCTGTCCTGGTTCAATGTGGAGCACGTTAATGTTGTGGGCAATGCTGAATTAAAAATCACATCTAAATAATAACTGGGTTTTGTGCTTGTATCTGTGCTTGCATCTGTTGTATCTGTGGTTGTATGTGCAGAGGAAGAATGCAGGAAAAGGTGGTTAATATGTAGAGAGACTATTAAACTGCTCCTGGTTTAAACGAAAGTAGGTCTGAAACTGATCCCCATACAGTCGCATTTCACGCATTGCACTACGTACTGAAGTCGATTTTAAAAGACCCGCCTCGGATACACAGCATACCGTGCACGAGGCATCTTGTGCTGCGCAAACGCGCAAGATGCCGTGCTAGAAAAAAAGATGCACGTCCTATGTGAAAGCAGGGTTACCCTCACTTTCTCCTGAATTCTAGTCTTGTCTGTTACTGTCTCCCTGTTGTCATGTGTGTCTCTCTCTCTCTCCCTGGCCGAATCCTAATGTCCCCCCTAAGGCCTAAACCCTGAACCCTCACGGATTTAGGCCCAATCCCATTTCTCATTTTTACCTCTACCCCTCGTTTTTGAGTGCCCCTCGCTTTTTGACTTGCCCCACGGAACAGAGTTACAAGGGGTATTATGGAAGCCCATGAAGGACTAAATTCAAATGATAATGTAAACTTGAAGATGAAAATGCAATTCCACAATAGCATTATCACTTTCCACCTTTGTATGTGTTATTTGAGTCAAAATTAAAATGAAAATGCAATAATCCAATTTGCATTTTCATTTTCACATATTAAACCATATTACCATATTAAAATGAAATGGAAAGGCTGTTTGACATTTCATTTTCAAAGACTTAACCTGCTCTACAGTGGACAATATCCAAATGCAATACATGAAACAACGCCACCAGTCTATTGCATTTACATTTTCATGTTACCACGCTCTTTTGGGGACAAAATTTTAATGAAAATGCAATTTTCTAACAATTGGAAAATTAAAATGAAAAGGCTGTTGGACATTTCATTTTCAAAGACTTAACCTGCTCTACAATGGACAATAGCCAAATGCAATACGCGAAACAGCGCCCCCAGTCTATTGCATTTACATTTGCATTTCATCACGCACTTTTAGGGACACAATGAAAATGAAAATGCTGTCAGTCCTCTCATCAAGGCGGGTCTTCAGTTAGGACGTCTCTTCCTCGTTCAGTGACTTCTCTGCTGTTCCTGGACCAGCTTTAAGTGCCAACCGGAAGTAGTGGTGTTTGTCTATGGGATCAGTTATCTCTCAATGT
>CABFOQ010031827.1:0-15512 GCA_900660455.1 Gephyroberyx darwinii
TGTGGATGAGGTTAGCAGGCACCGGGGCACATCTATGGAGCATGTCCTCCGGCCCTCACAGCTCCGGCTGCAGAAGACAGCAGGCAATCAAGACTCATGGGTGTCGGCTGTGGACGGTAAGGCCAACTCCACGACCTCATCTCGTGGCACCAGTGCACCTGGCTCCCCTCAGAGTACCATCTCTACAAGAGTAGGCTCCATCCAGGGATACAAAAAGCCAGAGAGTCGCTCCTCTACTCTACCATTCATGGGTAAAGAGAGTGAGCAGGGTGCCTCTTCACCTGGTAACGCTTTGACAAATGTGGCAACGTCCCCATCCAAGCCCTCCTCCACCACAGGCAAACAGCCTAGCACAGAGGCGGATATTCAGGTAAACTGCCTGAGACGTGTTTTATTGTTTGAAATGTGGTTTGAATCTGTGTTTGAATCTCAATCTTTACTGTCAACACTCTTTTATTAATGTGTCTGTCACTTCAAATATAAATATATTGTCCAACAAACCTTCTCTGTTCAGTCCTATCAAGATGAGGAAGAGCCCTCTTCAGTCAGTCTGTGGCTTCCAGTGTTCTGATCTCTCGCTTTTTGCTCATTTCCTGTTCTGTCCAGGTGACACCTGATCTTCTGAAAGGTCAGCAGGAGCTTTCACAACAAACACACGAGGAAACAGCGAAACAAATTTTGTTCAATTACCTTAAGGATGGGTGAGTTGTTACATCAGACTTTTCTGTTCTTTATCAATGTTATTTTTAGTTTTGTAAATATCTTTTTATTCACTCTTCTTCTGATTAATATCATGGATTGTAAAGTTTGCAGGTTCAGGACTGATTGACAATAAATTCCACTCCTAAACAAAACAAGCAAACACAACAAGGATATATTATCATCATCATATTAAGAAAAGTTGCCAAGGCTAAACATTTTTCGTCATAAACTGTGTGTTTTGGTTTTAGCTTCATTGCTTATATTGTGAAAATACTGTAGTGTGGACCCATGGTGAACTGAGCATATTGTTGTCTCTGCAGCCTTAATGTAAGATGTGCCAAGTTGCACTGTAAGGTAATGCATCATTTAAGAAGAAACTGCACTATGGGAGCACATAAATGGTTTTTATCAGAGCCTGACTGGTTGTGATAAAAGTGAAGGAATGTGCTCTCCCTACCCTCCCATCCAGGCTGTGAATGATTCAGCTGTCTGGAGTTTGTTTCCCTGCAGGATCTCTCTGTCTTTCCCCCCACTTTTCTGTCTCTGCCTTCTCCTTGTTGCATCGTGAAATGAGGGAAAAACGTTGTATTTGTTTTTGTAATCTGATGCTGTTATAAACTGACAAGGCAGTATATTGGATTACAAAATTAAATGCAATGAGGTTTTTGAAGGAGCCGTGTGTGAAGGTCCATACATGGAGTCTATCCATTGAGCTAACATGTCAATGAAAAGTACTTTGACTTGCTGTCAAGGACCGTCATGTGTAGAACCTACTAGATTGCAAACAAATACCCATTAGATAGACTTTCACCTGCATCAGTGGCTTTAGTTGTGCATGATTTCACACTGAGAATCTTGAAAGTACACCAATTTCTAGCATTTCATACGAGCTACAGGCTTTAATAATGTGAAAAATGTGAAAAGAGAACAGGAAACTGCTTTGGGTGTGTCAGGCCACAGGTCAGGAGTCACAGGACAAAGGAAAGGAAACACAGATGGAAGTGCTGGGCTGATTCTGAGCTACATTCTCAAGGCCCAGAGGACGAACACTCACCAACAGGGGTTATAAAGGTTTAATGAAAATCATCTGGAAGAGGGAAAGAGGTGTGGGGGCTCAGGCTTTCTGTGTCAGCGTTGTAATTCATTGAAATATCACTACTGTCAAGAGGGAAGGTTGTAATTCCAATTTTGGTGATTTCAATGTTTTCATGAAAGTCTTCTGTGGGTTGAGGAAATCGTACCATCCTTGGGCTTATGAAATCCTTTCAAACCCCATTGGAGAAACTATATATGGCATTTTTTTTTTTATTCAAAAGATGTTCACCACCAGAATCACAAACGGAGAATCAGTTAGCCTGATCTGAGTCCAGCCTTTATATAGGTGACCAAATGCTATAAACCTGGGCTCATTTTAACTTCACAGGAGACTCATTTTACACCAGAAAGTTTGATAAAAATGCATTGTTTTTGTTTCAAAAATGAATAATCCAAACACAATAATTATTTGACTGCTATTGTTTAATATTGCATTTTAAAAGTCTGAATTCCAACATCAGTAATGTATAAAAACAAACAAAAAAAAATCTCTGTCAATCTCCCAATTTTGGGTCACAAATTAGTTTACATTTGAAAGTGTAGGATGTTGTGACACTGCTTGACCCCTACCTGATACATATCCCTTATATTCATGGATCCTGATCATGACCTTATCAGCTAATGGAATGGGACTCAATCTTAAAAAGTCTGCGGCAACATCACCCCTTCTATGTTTTGTGCAGGACGCAAGCTGAACCACAGCCCAGAACATACATTCTTCTCCTCATGGGCCTCATAGTTAGTGGAGGGTGTAATGAAGCCGTGTGTGCTCCGAGGTGACACATCAAAGCAGTGTTATCCGTCCTGGCCCTTCCTAGGCGGCGAATGAGTTACCCTGTTCCCAGAGCAGTCAGGAATTAGTCCCCGATCCACCATATGCTGAGAGGGTGCTTTGACCTTTCAACCTTTGTCTGTGTGTGTGCGTGTGTGTTTATCTGTGTGTCTGCAGAAGCAACGATACCGACGACACTACCAAGAGAAAGGTCAACCTCGTCTTTGAGAAGATTCAGACACTGAAGTCGCGGGCCTCGGGGAGTGTCCAAGGGGACAACAAAGTAAGACATTGTTGCGTCAATCTGATTGGGTTCACAAACAGTTAAATCTGTGAGCTTATTATTGCAGGCTCTGAGGCTTTAGCTTCGTGAGAGCATACAAAGCACACGGGCAGTGTTTGCTTTGCATATCAGATGCTGTCAACAATTGAATATTAGCTACAAAACAGCAGACGCTAATGTCAGAGTGCTTCCTCAAATGTCACTCAAAAATGCTGGGTTTTGAGAAAATGAAACTGAACACCTGTTTGCTCAGGTGTTCAGTTTATTTCAGTTTTATTTAGACAACCAAGTTTGTGTTTATGTTTGTACCAGTCTCTTGACCAAGCTGCCCAGACCAAAGCACTGCAGGAGCAGAATGCTGAGCTGGAGAGAGAAATATCTGAGCTGAAGAGACAAGTTGAGGAACGAGCCATGGTAATACTAGGATGACGCCCAACTGTCTGACGATAACGTGCTTTTCTGACACAATTAGTCATTGACCTTTTTCGTGGTTTGTCAGTTTAACTTACTGAACTGAACTTGTTGACTTGAGAATATCCTTGCTCACATGTTGCAAGATTATAAGCAGAACTAATCTTGTAAATGCCAATTGCTCAGTGCAGGAGACATAAATGATTAACTGCAGAAAGGCCGTGTGAGGCTTAGCTTAAGATGACCTACAGTAGCTGTAACACCTTCATATGAAATGATGCATTTCCCTTTCAAATAAAATCAAGTTTCTGATGAGTATGTGTGAGTGTTTGTGCTTGCATGCATGTATGGGTGTGCATGTGTAAATTTCTATTTACTTGTGTATTTCGCAACCAGAAGAGTCATTTAGAGGAAAAGAAGACTACGACGGGTTTGAAGGACCTGCAGCAGGAGCTGGAGCGGAGCGTGGAGGAGTGCTCTCGTCTGAAGGAGAAACTGGCCAAAACCGAGGCTGAGCTACAGACCACACTAGAAGAGTAAGTGGAGAGTGACCATACTGGAGGATGGCAGGTCACATGAGCAGTGTGGGGTAATCACCTCACTTTGCCTTAGTCTGCATTTTGAGTCTTTTATTGTTTGTAGTGTTATTGTGCTGTTTACATGCTTTACAGCTGTTGCTTCAAATCCTGCATTTCCATTTAACGATATGCTGTATTGTCAGTGGCGACAATCACACAGTGCACTCAGTACAAGACATGCAGGCTATTGATAAATCACCTCCCTTCCCTTCTGTCCTGACATTTACCCAAGTTGTTGCCATGTCCCTCTGTCTTGCTATATGGTTCTGTGCTGCTCCACCAGGTTACGTTTCTCTCTCACCCTCCACGTTAGTGTCTGCTTGGTGACTGATTTACTATTACTTCTAACAGTAAGGCCTGTCCAGCTCCATTTCCTCTTCTGTTGTTTCTTGACTGGTTTCTCAGTCTGGTGTTGTTGATGATGTTGTCCAGGAAGTGTAGAGTTTTGTGAATATTTGTAGCTTGCTGGTTGTTTTTGTTAGGGTCCTCTAGGTTATTATTTTGACATTAGAGTAAAAGGTTTTCATGTTATTTTAAGTGAGATTTTTTTGTCTTCTTGGGTCTTTAATTTCTGTTCTAAGGATCCAGGAGGTTTTACTTTTCAGTTTCTCAGTTGATTACCCTCTGCAGTTTCACCAGAGGCCTGTAGATAAGTTGTTCTTGCTGCCTCCTCTCAGCGTGAGCATGTAGAGATGGACTTTGAGAGACATTTGGTTAAACTGCCCAGTAATCTATTGGTGCAGAGGAATTACCAAGACCATGAAGAGGAGATCACAGCTGCTTTCAGTATGTTACTTACACCAGGAATAGATTCCCTTCATGAAACAGGCTGTATCAGTGTGTGATGATTTGTTTGAAGGGCCTCTTGTCACTTATCACACTCCCCCTCAGTGTTGTAGCAACATTATTGGTTGGTCAGCTATATCACCTATATATTCCTTTTAACCTCTGTGGCCTGCAGGCCAAGCATTCAGACACAGCACAGGTGCTGCCATTTGTATGTGTGAATGAAATGAGGGTGCAGGTGTGCATGCGTGTGCATGTGCGTGTGTATGTGTGTGCTTGCATACATGCAATACATGCATGTCTGTGCGCATATGTACCAGCACAGTGTTGTGACTTTGTGTCTGCTGTGTGGTCTGGCAGGTTATTCCAGGTGAAGATGGAGAGGGAACAGTACCAGACAGAGATCAGAGACCTGCAGGACCAGCTGTCTGAGATGCATGATGAGCTGGACGCTGCCAAGAAGTCTGCAGCTGATGGAGAAAGAGACACCATTATGGTGGTAAAGCACAATGCTCACTGTTCTCAGAGAAAAGAAAGAAAATTACAAGGTTGCCAACTTTCCAGCTCACACCCATAATGCTTTAAGCTGCTAGAATATCTCGCAGATGGTTGCTCTGTTATCCACTCTGCTTCTTTGAATGTATTCTAAACCAAATGGTGAAGGTCAGCTTAGGAGTGAGTCAACCAGATGCTATTTCATACAGTAGCAACCGCGTTACACATAGACACAACCACTGGACCAATAAGCAGCTCTTTCTTGGAGGGACTAGTGATGTGCTTAACCAGAGTTGTTCCAGTGTGTATATTGTATATGTTCCAGTCATATTGTAAGTGTACAGTCTACAGTTTCTTGTCTCTTTATTTTTGCACAGGACCTGATGCAGCTGCAGGTGGAGATGCAGGAAGTTCTCCTGGCCAAGGAAGAACAGGAGGAGTTACTGAGGAGGCGAGAGAGGGAGCTGACAGCTCTGAAAGGAGCCCTGAAGGAGGAGGTGGCCACTCACGACCAGGAGGTGGACAAGCTGAGGGAGCAGTACGAGAAGGAGATAAGCCGGCTACAAACATCTTTGGAGGACGCCAAGCAGGTAATAAGTCTCCTCTTTGTTACCCCCCCCCTCCCACACACACACACACTCCTCACCCCCTGCACTCCTCCAGTTTTCCACTCCCTGCATTCCCTCCTCCTCATGTCCTCCACTTTCCCCCTCCTCCATTCCAGTAACACGCCCTGTGTGAGAGGCTGTCGAGATAAGCACTGCATCAGGGGAACTGGAACTGTGTGTTTGCTTTGCATTCAAAGTTGTGCCATATGTTTGGCACCAGAGGTGAAGGGACTGCTTTGAAGTCACATTATTTACACCTCTCCACTCTGCCACAGCATGTTAGTTAGTCTTAGTAACTGATACAATAGACCCGATGTATTCAGAATAAGAAAAGGGCTTGGTTACTCAAAAACTTGTTCAGTTACTTTGGTATTATTTGTGTATTTCTGTGGAAAGAACTTGCAAGAGCAGGAAAGGAAGGAAAGGAGGGTAGTTTCACCAGCGGTCTCTCTGGATTTCAAATTTCTAAGATCAGAGTGCCAAGAAAAGTCCTGTCTAAAAAAAAACCCCCACAAAACTATGATTTTTGATCTTCTGGGGAGTGGCTGAATTGGGACCACATCTCAAAAATGAAAATCATCTCTTGGACATCATCCAAGATCTACACCATGCATCTTGCTACACTCCTCTGTCTTTCAGTGTATGATATGATTGCTGTTACCACCATAACCCTAATGCAGGCTGAAAAACAAGTTAACAGTTGACTATTCCTCCTCCCACATTAAATTCCAGCTCAACCTCGACACATGAAGATTTTATAATATGATAAGCGTTTCCACGATTTCCATTTCAAGTGGGAGTGGTCATGCTCTCTAGCTGAGACGTAGATAATAAGGAGCTTAAAACATTCCCATTGTTCATGGTGATGTGATTGCATAACAAAAAGATTTGAATATATTTCTCAGTACAGTCATGCTATGACATCCAACAGATACAGAATAGACCAATGGTGTTTACCTACAATACAGATGAAGTTTCCTTTCTTTGAAACTACCCAAGTGGAAAGTAAGGTCAGCTGGAGTTTAACAGTTCAACTGAGCCAACTGGACGAATGGATGAAAAGAAAACAAAAGACTCAACTATGTAACAGTTAAAGCTCTCTAGTCATCATTTTTCATGGGAACATGTTGGATTCTGCTTTTCCAGTCAAGTGTGGAGGTGTTACTTATCTAAGCCTGTTTCCCAGGAGAAGTGGATTTTACGGGGAAAACAAAGTTTGATCCCTTAAATATCATTTCAACGAGACTGATCAATGAGCATTTATCTCTTATTGATTTATAATAGCAGATTATGGGAGAGAGAAGGAAATGCTACTACTAATAATAACCATATTTGTAGTGTGTGTGTGTGAGAGAGAGATTTTGATAACAATACAAATTTACTTCTAACTGACAACACTATAGGCTTGAAAGTCCATTCAACAGTTGAGCCACCGTTAAGTGCAGCATCACATTTAAACCAAAAGGAAGACTTGTAAACACCTACACAGCAAAATTTAGAAACCAGTGGACTCCCATCAGACAATCAACCATACTTCTGTAAATATAAATATAGCAGCAAGTCATTGACTAAAAGCGAGCTTATAAAAATGAGTTTTCTTTAAAAAAAGAAGTGACAGATAAGTTGGTCCACATTTTAGGGGCCCTGATTACAAATACCTGACTAACTCTTGTCTTTAATCTAGACTAGAACAGTCAGACTGTACTGGGACGTGGTTGGCAGGAACTGAGATGCGAGCTGGTGCGTGGAGAGACGACATCATACTGAAAGAGACATTGTTCTGAATAGGTTGCTGCTTGGCTCACGTGCGTCCTGTTTGTCTCAAAGGCTGGAAGTCCTTCTTGTCCTCAGCTTCCTCCAGGCCTGGTGGGGGGGCCAGTGGCAGCACAGTGCTCTACATTAAGAGTCTATGAGAACCTTTCCTTTTGTAGAACAGAAGTACTGCCCCCCCCAGGGAGCATGTCATCTGGGGTTTACCTTCAATGCTTTGTAAACAGGTTACAAGAAGTGATTGTTTCCCTTTTCAGGATGTCAGGGCTTTTCTTTAAGCCTCCCAGTAATATTCAATCTGCTATATGGGTTATGGCTTCTTTACATTTGTAAGAGTAAAAGAACAGAAAAAGTATTGGAAAAAGATGTAAAAGTAATAAATGCCACCTAATAATGAAATATTATCATAATACATTCTAATATTATTTTCAGAGTAATGGAAATGTTGTACAGTGCAAAGTAGCACAAATGCCAAAACAAATCTTACAAATTATTTTTAGGTCCAACAAGTGCAATAAGTGGCCAATAACCTGAGTCCTAGACATTCAGAAAGTCTGACATTAAAAGGGAATACTGCTTTCACATACACTGCTGCTCTGTGTTGGTGCCAGAGGGAGATGGAGACAGAGAGTCAGTCCAAACTGGGCATCTTTTTACCGATCTGCCCCGTCTCTGGACGCTGCTTCGCCCCTTTGTGTGGCCCTGACATCAGCAGCGATCAAAAAGGCCCATGTAGAGAGGAATGCTGGAAACTGGAGCACCAAATTGCTCTGTGTAGTAGTTAATTGCAGTGGCAAGCCATCACTAATCTAATGAGCTGACGTTCCTGAGTTGCGTTGTGTTCCCCCTCTTTCTGTGCTCTGAGAGAGCGGGGGTAATTGTGGACCTCAGTAGATGATGAATGATGAGTTTGTTTCACACAATAATAGCAGCGGGGGTTGGGATGTGCTGAATAAGTGGGTCAGTATGCCGGAGAAAGGGGATGCGTGGCCGTCCCTCTGAAAAGAGTGGGGGGGCCTGTTTTGTGTCGTAAATGGAATTGTGTTTTTATTGAGTTGAAGAGTTGAAAAGCCTTGATTGGGTTTTCTCGAGCATATCGTGCATTTGCTTATTTAAACAAATAATACGTACCTGACAGAATACATTTAATAACAAAAACAGTTGTAAATTCAGTAGTGGATTTTATCTTTCACACCACTGTGATATGTTGGAATTCAAAATATGTGCAAAGAAAAGGTGCAGCGAGTAGAGAGAGAAAGGTTTGTTTGCAGGAATGTTGGGGTCAGTGAGGAGGCTGTGCACCGACCCCCTTCTCCAATGTTACAGTGCACCCGCTCTGACCTGTGGGAGGGGGTAGGGGGGTATTTTCTTTTTTGCCTCTTCAGATCCTCAATGTTAGATGCTTTAATAGGGCTCAGCTATAGCTTTTCTTCCTAACTCTGAACCCTGAGCCAGGTCTTTATCACACCATTTCCGGCTCTGTTAGGTTTCACCCAGAGCCGCAAGCCACAGAGTGTAGCACAGCCACGTTGTTATCACTGTATCATATGTAACCTCAATACCAGATACTTAGATTCCACACAAGACTCCATATTGATCTCCAACCCACCTAAATACCGTCCATTTTCTGGTCCATATCCCAACTTGCCACTTGAGTAATCTCTGCCAGTCTATTTTCTCATTGAACTGAAGTCTTACTCACTGATTCCCTGATCGTCAAACTTATGGAGCCCAGAGAGCACTTACCCTTAGGCTTGTTTTGAAAGTAAAGACACCCACAGGAGTCTGTGTGTTTGATGATAGCAACTTATTCCCAGCAAAGCTGTAAGGTGCTGATTTAGCAGGCTACTGGAAAGGAAGGGAGAAAGGAAAAGCAGTGAGGCAGTGAGTGAGGAAGGAAATGATCGAGCGTTTCTGGATCTGGAGAGAGATGGCAAGGAATGAGTCTTGGCATGAAATATGAAAACACATTTATTTTTGTGAGAATAATTTTTGTTCCTGGGCTTCAAGTAGCTTTTATCAAAACCTTTTAGATTGATCATGTTAAGCACTCTACAAACTAAAAGCCCAGTATTTCCTGCTGTTTGGTGTATCCTAATGTGGTTACCTTCCCTAGCATGTTGTTTGTGTCAGAGAGAGAGATGCTCCACTGCCATATGAGGGTCATGTATGTATGGAACCAGGTAAAGGCCTGTATTTTTATGTTTATTGTTCCTTTGCTTCGCTGCCTGCCAGGGCTGATGTGGTGAGAGCCAAAACAACTTGCAGGGCCTCAGAGTCTAGATAAATACACCAAGGAGAGCGAAATGTTGAGATGGCCTAGAAGAGTCATCAAACAGTGTTTTCATAAGTTAGTCTTGAACTTTGACAGATCAGTGTGTTTTCTTTTCAGGTTTGCATTAAATTGTAGGTGATGGTTGTTTTTTTTTCTGCTATAAATTCAACTGGGGATTGATGTTTTATTTGACTTTCATAGAAGCAACAGCCTACCAGGGTCTGGCATTCATACAAATGAAAAGAGCTGGCCTCACCTCCCCCAACTATCAACATTTTGATTTTAGAATTGCCTATTTGGCATCATGTCAACTGTAGTGTTGCACGTGTGCCAAACCTGGTACAGGACCTCAGTACAGGCCTGATACAGTGCAGATTGAGATCCGCACGTGAGTTGTTAATATTCAGACTTGGACTGTTTTGGGCGTGCCTCCCCTTGTGCACAGACGCCTTGTCTTCCCATTGGTATGGAGAAAAACCGGACCATGGACTTCTTTCGTTTGTATGTCAGCTGAAGTTACTGCATAATTGAATTGGCAACATGCCCTTGGAACATTAATTGGATGAAAACAGTAAAATATAGGCCTACTTTACAAAATCCAAAGTGATTGCTGCCATACTTTTTGCCTATAAGAAATCTCTGAAATTTTATATCAAAAGATGAATGGATGAATGACAACTGCTTTCTTCTCAGCTCACCAGCAAGCTGCTCTCCTTACAGTACTCATTGTTTTAAAAAACTTGTTTGTGGCGCCAACAACACATTCCCTCAAGTCTCCCTGAAATCAGTTCTGTCCTTTTTGAATATCTGCTGTCAGTGGTTGAGCATTCCACCAGGATTTAGTCCTTTTAAGCTGAAAAGGTGTTTTTTTTTTTGTTAATGAACAATTGTCCTTTAATGCTGAAAATGACCAGTGTCCCTCAGATTGCTTTCTCATTGAACTTTCCCAATTCAACCCAAACAAGGAAAGCAAACCTGCGGTCTGGCGTAGCATAGGACCTCCTTTTAAAGGAGGTTTCTCTTTCCATTTCTCTAAGGACAAGACAAGATTTGATTACTGGCCTCTTCTTGTGACTAGAGAAATGCCAATGCCTCTCAAGTATCACGTTTTAATTTCTACCTCAAGCCTTCCTTTCAGTCCACCACAGGCCTTCTGTTCAAGTTAACCGTAGGACTGTGTACCTTTTTTAATGAGGGAAGCCATTGTATTTGTAACACATACCTTCATGCTGGCAAAACAAATCAAGGCTTCTTCATTTCCAGAAAAGAGCTTGAACAATTGTGGTATTTCTTTTCCGCATATGAGTGTTGAGTACTGATAACGTGATACCATGCAGGAAATGACTTGTACTCCGAATGACCTTGGTCAGATTAATGTAATCTTTATCAAGCCATTCTGTGTTTTCTAACCCTGAAAACAAAGATACATGAATCATAATCACAACCCTGAAACAACGAGGCTGCGTCACTTTTGGCTGTCAGAAACCTTTGACTTGGGTTTGGGGTTTTACAGAAAGACAACAAGTAGCTCAGTGGCCGACTAACACTAACCTAACACTTCCAATTGTTCTCTGTATGGACAGAGATTACAACAAGGTTAAAAGATAGCATGCATCACATATTTTAGCATTTTTGCAAAGCTTTGTTTTAATTGAAGTTGAGAAGGTAGTTCATAATAACACGTATTTGTTACTGGCCAATCGTTTGTGCATTGGTCAATGTGGCTTCTGGCCAATCTATGTGAGTGAAGTCACAGTTAGTATGTTTTTGCAGCTGCTGCAGAGGGATATCCTGTCTTTCTGTGCATTCCATTGTATATAACTAGTGGTACTGTGGGATGCCTGTTGCTTGGTATGATTACCGTTGTGTTTCAAACAACAGTAATCGTGGTAATCATGTCAAAGTTCACTGAAAAGGCTTGACTTTGCCAAATCTCACAATGGCAGGTGAGATTGGGGAAAGACCTATGGAAGAATCACTTCCAACATGATTCTCCTCTTCAGTAAAGCCAAAAAGAAACAAATACACACAGAGCAACACCAGAGAGGGAAAGGGGGGAGGGAGCATGTAGCAACATCCTCTTTGAGACAGGAAGGAACGGGGTTTATAGGACATGGGGTCTTAATTTTGAGAAACATCAGTACTAACATTACCAGCTGTCTCGACCATGGTCTTGTCTCTTTACGGTAATTATACCAGTATAATTATACCATTTATATAATTATCCCAATTAATCTGACATGACGATGATATATTGATATTTAAAAATGGTACACATAGCACCTTTAATTACTGAACTACTGAAGACAGGAGTGAGTGTTCAGTAATTATCACTTTCCCTCCTTAGTGGTTTCTTTAGACTTGTGGTTAGACTTGCTTATCTGCAGCTTGAATGTTTACATGGCAGTCTATATATCAAAAGTTCTTTGTGGTGGTTTTTAAATTAAACTTGTTATGAAGGGTATTAGTCTTGCTGACATTTAGATAGGGTACTCTGTTCCTGTAAATGTGAAGTACAGCAAAAGGACTGATCCTCTGCTGGGTTTATTGCAGCAGTATTTGCTT
This sequence comes from Gephyroberyx darwinii, assembly GCA_900660455.1. NCBI lineage: Eukaryota > Metazoa > Chordata > Actinopteri > Trachichthyiformes > Trachichthyidae > Gephyroberyx > Gephyroberyx darwinii. Next base: position 12,341 of record CABFOQ010031827.1, read on the forward strand.
TTGGATCCTCCATTCCATCGTTGATGCTGGAAGTGTCAAAGCTGATTTGGTAGGGCGTCTGTATTCCCAGTGACCTAGAATAACTCAGAGAGAGCTGAGGTCTGACCACATCACACAACTTGGCACACACACATACTTCACTACAGCGTTTGTGCCGCTCTTTAAAGGCTACACAATGTTAGTTAATGCCCAACTTTAGACAAACAATTTGAGAGTGCACAAGAAGTCAAACCCTCAGTTTGGTTAGGAGAAAAATTAATTAGCTGTTATATTTCCTCCTATGATATTGTATTGATACATTGAGGCTTGTCACTCTTTTGTTAAATTCTTATTTAATACATTTCATGATAGGAGGTAATAGATAGTGGGATGAATCAGTATCTAATAGCTGATAAACTGATTGTTCTGTGAGTACTAATCATTTAGTAATTGTTAGATAATATTTAACAATATCACTATCAACTGTTTTAATAAAGTTATTTAAGCCTTATAAATAGTTGATCAAGGGTATATAGAGCATGAGTTGGCACAGTGCCCTGACAGTTTACAGTTTCAATAAAACATTAACATTATTTTGCTCCTTACTCTAATGTTGCAGCTGATGTTTATGTTTCTGTAAAACAGTGCAACAGAATTTTATTCATATGACTGTTGCACCAACCTTCATAAACGAATCCATATTAAAAGCCGAAAGCACCTTTAATAAATGTGGCATTAATTAACTACCGCTGCTGAAACAACTTTGATGGATGTATTATTGGAAAACAGGCCTGTCATGAATACAACAAATCATCACTCTAAATAAATAGCAGAACAGGGAAGACCTCATGAACATCAGCCCCATGTCACTCCATCCCAGCCACGTACTCCAAGTGGTGAGCTCCAGGGTCTCTCTGGGAGGCTGTTTTACTCTCATGACCCAGTGTGGGAAATGGGACAGTCAGCAGAGTGAGGGCTGAACTTGTTATGTATGTAAAAGCGAGCACTAAAAACTAACTGAGTCCACGCTTTATCCTTGTTGTGAAGGCTGTCTATCCCCCATCACCCAACCCCTCTTTCCATAGCCCTCCACCCTCCACCCTCAACCATCACAGCGTAAACAGCATAATAACCACTATAGGGTAGAAGTGCCTTCATATGCATCAGTATTTCTCCTTCATTTTGCACTTACACACTTGCTTGACATCACATCTATTGCATCAGTTGCATCAAGTTACCAGATTCATTCTCATTTGAGTAGCTGATCCTCATAAGTCATCCTCCCAGTATTAACTCTGTGTTAGCTACATGGAGCTAGCTGTTACTAGTCTCCTCACTGGTGTGACCGAGCCAAATGACCCCAGGTGATACAGATGAGCGTGGCACTGTGGTGACAAGGGAAACAGGTCCAACTGGCCTCCCAGTGCTGTCACACACAGTGACAAGACTAGATGATGTACCTTTCCTCTGAGTCACAAGAGAGCAGGGGGCATATATTAGGAGGTGAAGAGTAATGGACTTTGCCTTCCAGCAGAAACTAAAAAGTTGCATTTGTCAATGAGTCACCCGATTCAAAATAATGCCCAGCAGCCCTAAATACTGAGAAATGAAGAGAAACGCATTCACACACACCTGACTGCTGTAGTTAAAAACCTGTGATATGAGGTGTGATTGTTCCATGACATTAACTGTGTGGTATTTCTCATGATGTTTAAAGGTGAACCATGTAGGATTTTCTCTGAGTATGTTAGATTAGATTCAACTTTATTGTCATTGCACAGAGTACAAGTACTGAGACAACTAAATGCAGTTTGGCATCTAACCAGAAGTGCAAATAGCAGTAAAGTGCAGAGTATGTACATATGTATAATAGTAATATAAATATTAAATAAGTAGTAAAGGCAAGATCTTTGTCAAATAAACTGTGAGGAGTAACCATGGTTGCTGCACGCTTCAACTATACTGCAGGAAATTAACAAAGCGCTTATTTAGTAGCACTGATGACACGTTTGTATTTGCTACCATAGTGTGTCATTACAACTCCTAACTGTTTTTTCCATTAAGTGAGTCAGAGTTCAGTGGGTAAGTTGGTAGTCTTGAATGATAATGATGAAAGGTGTGTGTGTGTGTGTGCACGTGCTTTTCTTGCTTTTCTTGCTTTCGTGCATTCACACACGCTTGCTTGCATGATTACGGACAAAGAGTATCCTGCCGGTCCAGGAAGATATCTAATAGCACCCTTGTGTGTTCATCTGCTCCATCAGCCCCTGATAACCTTTCATCTGTTCATGACAAGTTTCAGCAGTTACATTAGGTAGTGAATTGTAAGGTAACTATAGGTTTCACAGATATCTGTTGTCGTTCTGTCTGAGTCGACGGTAAAAGCATGGGAATTCCTCACTGTGCTGCTCAACAGGAAACTGTCAAACCTGTTGTGTGACATTCCACCTCCTTTCCAGATATTCTTGTTTCCGATCAAATGCGCGCCAGCCTGCTGTCGAATGAAACTGTCATTTGCTGGATGTGTGTCATCACAACTGAATCCTACTATCTGCTGCATGGATTCAGTACTGTCAGTTCTCATTCTCTGTCTCTGTCTCTGTCTCTGCCTCTGACTCTGTCTCTCTCTCTTCCACACACACTTATTTATTTTCTGTCTCTCACTCTTTCTCATTCTCTGCTACACAACACTGCACCCGGACATGCTGGTCAAGGCAAACTCTCCATTCATAAATCTCCTTTAACACTGTACCTGCCACTGCACCTAAATTCCAGACAAAGTGAGGGCACCACTAACACTGGGTGACACAGTTCTTCATATTTGGCCACTGGCAGTGATCAAGAAGATACATTTAAAAGGCTTGCTCACAGCTGTCCAGATATGTTAGGCGGAGATGTTGCTGATGGTGATTTATAGCAGACCAGCAGGTCTGGTCTGTCTCTCCAACCTATTGCTAGTGACACGCTGATTTCGTGTCCCTTGTATCAGCAGAGGCTATTTAGTGGGAAGTGAATGGAGGCTTAGGTTAATTATCCTGGATTTTCCTGAAGTTTGTTATAAAGTGTGAAAGAAGGAGGATATTGGTATTCTGTATCTCCACAACAAGAAACCTGCGAATGGTTTCTTGTTGCATCAGGCATTTACAACAGTCTTAAATGTTCCATCATGCATTATTGTTCCACTTTCTGTCCA